>JAJEKV010000031.1:9602697-9808837 GCA_021234155.1 Isoetes taiwanensis
GGTGGTAGTTTTTCGTTACGTATTGCTCATTCTCAACCTCCTTCTATTAGCCATTCTGTGAAGTAACTTTCCACCATATATCTCCCCGGCAGATGGAGGATTTATTAGAAAACCAACTTCTGGGCAAAAATACGGAAGATAGCACACTAAATTAATTCAAGGTGCGATGACCAGTTATTTTGTTTGAAGTCGTAAATGAGAAAACTTCAAGCAAAATTCGGGCACGCAGACCTATTTGTAGAGAGTATAGGGGAACATGTTCAATTCCACATAATCCTAGTCCTTCAACAAACGTAATTCTCCCATATGAAGGCACAAGAATATACATTTTACCAAGACATGGCCACCTGAAAAGTCGATGATACACCCTTTCCGCCTATAACATTGTTCCAAGTTAACGATCAAGGTGGAAATGGATAATTAACAGAATTTTTTCAACAACTTCCCATAATAAAACTTGATAGAGAACCCAGATTCAGAAGAAAGAAAAGGCGCATATCGGCTTGTCATTATTGAAAAGACCTAAAGACCACACTTCAAACCGCTAGATGAAAGAGACCGGAGGCAGAGAAATATCTTGCTTCATGAGTCATAGCGTACCTATTGAGTCTGACATTCATACAAAGTTGCTCTTGAGTTCACGTGCCGACAAAACATTGAATCTATGTCGGCAAAAATGTTCTTTTGGCGCTATGTTCCATTAATCTACCGCCGCGAAAAGAAAAGCCGTGATTAGCCATGGTATGTTTTTATAGATGCATCGATTCTGATGGTAAACTAAATCTGCAATGCAAAATCAAAAAAGCAATTTTGCGTACCTGTTTCCGCTAAATAATGAATTAACTCCAAACAAAATTCTCTATATAAAATCTGATAACAAATTAGCTACTGGATCCCCGATCCAAATTTTATAAATTATTCCAAATTAAGCCTGTTCTAGTAAGGAACGATTCACCAATGACGAATTAGAGTAACATTTTGATGGATGCAAAGCCCGGAGGTACTTTTGCAAATAGGTGAGGCTCACAAAGTACACCGACCTAATTCGCAGATTTGGTGTCAACGAAGTACTCTTCGACCGTGATACAAAAACATCCATCAAAAGTCGAATTCCAGACCGAGCAAAAAAAAAGAAGAATAAAAATACAAAGAGTCTAGTGGGAGAGAAACAATTATAAGCAATGATGGATGTGAATAACTCCAACACAATTTTTATAGTTTATAAGTTCCGGTACAACATCATATCGATCTCAAGACATATGTCACTGATGTGTGATGTGGTTTCAAACAAATGACATCTATAATCGACATTAAAGGATGTCAGTCATGCATAAATAGGTAAGTTACAAATAAATATAAAATGCCAATCGTGACAATCTAGAATTACAACAAAATGTAAACACCCAGGACGCAGTTTTGATTTTGTTTCAGCTAAATAAGAAAAAGCATACTCTTTAGAATAAGAATTAACAAAGAAGTCGCGCCACGATAGTCTACCAGGAATATAAAATTGATGATGAGCCGCATAATCCAATAACCTAAAGTTCTGCCTGAACTCAGCAACCCCATCATCATAAATATCTATTACACAGAAAAATAAAGATAATTGATTCACAAACCGCCAAACGAAAAGTACTACCACTTATATATTATACCACCAGAACTCGGAATGTAATTAGAACCGAGAAGAGAATAGAGTTTTTCCTTGTTTACAATTTTGCTCCACTTAAAAGATTTCATTGTATCCTAATTTGTATATAATCATATCCACAGACTATATGTCTAGTTATCCTGCAGATTTTTTTACATGTATTGGACTCTATCAACGTTTGAAATCGAAGAACCCTCTCCCAAATATAGTCAGTCCTCAGCTCATATACCTTCTTGTTCGGCCCCAATCAGAAAAACCGAAAGCACGCACTGCCATAAAGTCCTCCTTTTTAATTGTATATGAAACATTGAATAAACACGCATGCATGACTCTTTGAGAAGGAAAATCATTCACTTGAAAGCAAGTGGTCGTTCTTCTCAATTTTATTGTAATTATCGCCCTCTTTATCATCATCCGCTAAAACCAATCAGATTTTGGCCCATCTTAAACGTATCTAAACCTCCTGTATTTTAGAAGCATCACGGCCGAATTTCTCTTCATGATCCCGTAGTTCTGTATCCAGTTGAATAAACATTAAAAAACGGTAAACCCTATCGAAAGTTCACCAGGCTCGGTTTTTCATGCCCCGCGATACCGTAGCTGGAAAGAGAATCAAACGGATGGACGAAACAAACTGGATGATGGTTATATTCATATGAGAATCAAACGGAGTAGCGAAGCTAGAGTACAATTCGCCATACAAGGCCCGAATTGACTAATTAAGAAAGGACAAAGAAGATGGAGAGAGGTTCTTGCCAGAATAAGTCCTAACAAATTGTCCCGAAAGCGTAGTGCTAAGGAAACCAAGAAAGGGCCTTTATGCATAGTAGCTGGCCATTTCGGGGCTTCCTCAGAGCGTGATGCCCGCAAGGATACACCCATTCAAGACATACTACGGACCGTAGTGCTTCAGTCGGTGTTAAATCCAAAGAAATGTAAGAACGCAAGGTGACCTTAGGGCAAACCAAAACTGCCACTTTGACAGCAAGGTTTTGTGGCCGGACCTTACCGGCTTCCCGGGAGAGGGAACATCTTGAGAAGCCGGAGTCGGGAAGGGCTGCTGCATGTCTCCGGCCGCTTCAGGCTAAAACTAGAAATGCAAAATGTTCCCGGCAAAAATTTTGACATCTATAACGCGACGCAATGGAGCACCGGCGAATTGAAGAATGAATCAAAGTGAATGTTTTATATATGTTTTTGACAAAAGAGCCATGGACCTTATAAGGTGTTTTGACAATAAAACACCTAATATTCACAAGATGTGAATACGTAAGAGGATATTCTTCAACTTATAGATTGCTATACATTACGTATAGTGACTATACACATGTTGACATGTTTAACTCGAAATAGTGAGGACATAAAGGTTATGTCATAGTATAACCATAGAAAGATAAACAATATGAAGCAACACCAATTGAGATTTGGAACTCACAGGCTCTGAAGATATAATCTCTGAATCCCGAAAACACGCTTTATTCTAAAGAACATGCAAAGATTCAATTCAATGAGTATTTCAAGATACTAACTCAGACACACTTCTAGAAGTGAATTCTATACATCGGCAGAAAATGAGAATGAGAAGAGCATCTATTGAAACATTACATGGCCTATAGAAGCTTAACTACATTCGAAATGCACAAGAAAGATGACAAGACAAGAAAAGTGAAGGAAAGAATGGCCATTTAATAATAAAGACTCATCTATACATAGCTTTAAATATTACATGCGAAGCATGCAAAAACAGATTCTTTTGGTTTGTTGAGATGATGCAAGAGTCTAGATGTCAGTAGGTTTCTAAAGTGGTACCTGTGCTAATTGAAAACTCAGAAAGTGTTTCCACATCTCTGGTAATGTGTGTATCATTGGTCTTGTCTGTTATTAGCAAGAGATAGATGCTTGAGAAACTCACATGGAACATAGCAGGGTCGGCAAGCCTGGCATTTAATGGATCTGCATAATTGTGTGCGACCACAAAACAAGATTTGATTATGTAACCCTGCAAAAGATTATGATAATGTAATTAGGGAAAGCCTAGTTTATAGGTACTTCTGAAGCCCTGCTTAAGTCAAGAAAATGCCGCCGAACGCAGCCCGCCAGAGAATATTCCAAGATTATTGATGAACTTTCCTTACGACAAACACTTTTACCGCAATTACGCTCTTTACACCTCTCACTTATGGCGAGCACATTAAATGAGCAAAATCAAAACAATAATAGAAGTTCTAAAAAGAAGTTGAAATCAACTATTGAGATCAAATCAAAATCAAGCATAAATGTTTATCCGAGAGTATCATGAGTATGATCTGGCTACATAAAGCATTTAGCAAGGAAGACATTGAAAAAAAAGAAGATATGAACTCGCCTGTTTCTCGGCTGTTTTTGCTGATTCCCAATATTAATGGCCAAGATCGAACACCTTAAACTACTTCCACTAATCCCATTTATCTCGGCTCTCGCCAAAGACTCAAATAACAAAGCTTCAATGGCGCTATGGACGTTTCTCTCAAAACCTCCGAAAATGAAACCCCGAACTCAAAACTCCGGAAAACTCGATAACCGAAACGGCAAAACTTGGAGAATCCACAAATCAAGTATGGCCTTCCAAAACAAGGTACCGACGCATATCGGCCGCTTCTTTCAACCCTGCCGCGAAGCTATTATGGCGCCTTCCTGCCGCTTGTCTATGCATACCGTCATAGCTTGGCTATATGGCCTTAACAAAGCCACTAGCTATTATATACCACAAATATTGCATACCATTGGCTGCGAAATTTTCCGAAGGGGAATTTGAGCGGCCACCATGAAGAGTGAGGAACAATTGATGCACATATAAAATGACGAATATACAAGTAATTTCTGGTATATGTTTATTACGTAAGATACTCAGAGCAAAATTGTGCGATTGGTCTTGTCCCATTTAAAACAACATCCGGAAATGCTTCCGTGCCGAATGAGATGCCATGACACAGAATGAAGATGTATATAAAAAATTGTGCATCGTCTGTCCTATTTGAAACAAAGATTCCGAAATGCTTCCCGTGTCAGAATGAGATGGCTATGACCAAAATTGCATACTATATCTCAGATTACTATCAATACCTATATGAGAGCATTTGCTGATCTAAACCGATATGTATACTTTGTTTCAAGGCATATTTTTGCCCATGTAAATAGTTTCCGCTTCCTTCATTTCATGATTGCCTACTATATCTTCACAAAGATATCATCTTCCATGCTACATTTTCTCAATAAAGGACTGGTTTTCGCTATTTCAAGCATTGAACCAATGAAATGGTACCCAATATGTGTTCTCGATCATAACGGCGAAGTACCGTGACGGCGGTAAATCTCGGTAAGACCATTGTATTAATACTTTGAATCTTTCTTCATTACCCCATGTAAGAAAACAAGCTGATTGCAGCGACTCAAGATCCGCAAAAGCAATATGCACGCCTAACTTCAAAGAAATCCGGGCCATTAAGACCGGGGGTAATTTATGGGTAGATAACGTCTTTTTCCCGAGGTTGAGGTCAGAAATGTCGGGCTATGCGGCCGACTGAGGCCGCGACGCAAGACGTCATGAATTGCGTGGGCCACATGGCCACGCAGGCCATTTTTCCGCCCATAACTCCGGTGGGAGGATATCGACCTTTAACGCCCCTCGGCCGAAACCCTTTAGGATAACCAGCGCCATGGCTATCGCCCATTTCGCCATGTACGCACACCCATTTCGCAGCAATACCGAACGGGTGAGCAAATCTTTACGCTGCCGCTGGCAATCTTTCTTTACTGGAACATCAACACTTTTCAGTCAGAGCAATGGCGCTTTTGTGCTTTGTTTCGTGATACCACCTCGGCTTGGATTATCATAAAGCATGGCTTCATCGTCACAAAGCCCTCGTATCGCCTCAAGCCAAGATCATTCTACAAAGCCTCAGGATGCCGCTCAACTCTCAGTCTCTTCTAATATGCTATCAAATGCTTCTAGTCCCTTGAATGTCGGGAAACTGTGTGCATACTATATATTTTCTTGTATTGTTCAGATTTTTTCTTGCCGAATCCTACCCGCATTAGTGTGGTTTAGATCTAATAGATCTCATTTAATTTAGGCACAATGTACTTCATTTTAATACTAAAGGTAAGGGTCAAAGCCGGAAATGTGAGGATTCATCATCCTGTGATGATACACCGTATGAGGCTTCCAAGGCACGAATTCGCGTGACAAGGGATAAACTGGCTTGCTTAAGCTTTTACAGGATTTTCAGAGGTTTTCAGAGGGACTTTACAGGATTGATTTCATGGGTGATTGATTTCCTGGATACATTCATTTCCAATGTATTATTCGACGGTAGTTAAATAGATCATGCATTTCTAAAGCTATCAATGCCTTGATTTCCTCCCCCTGTTTCTGTTTCAACCCTCTTTTTGAGTTCAGGGTCATTATCGTCTCCCAATGTTTTCGAGTAGAAGGCCATGAGCATAGGGGCATTAAATGTGTAGTTAAGACAATTCATTAATATGCCTTGAATCATGGCAACTGCATATCCTAAATCCTAATGTTTCATGAGGTAGCCATTAATAGAGTTTTACGCCTTCAGAAACTCAAATCAAGAGGCATGGCAACCAAAATGCTATTAAACCCTCTTCTGCAAGAAAGTAATAGACATAAGGAGTTTTGTTGGATCTATTTTGTCTGTTTAAATGTTTTGCTTTGCTGTTTTGTCTAATCGTTGAAATTCATGCTAGAATCTTGGGATCTTTTATAATTATCATTACATCTTATTTTGTTTTTTTAATGTATGAAGGAAATACATACAATAGGGTCTCTCGCCCAAAATAGATTTTAAAACTTATTGTAACCCTGTACTAGAATTGATCAATAATCTGCTAATATACCAATTGATATTCTCCAACCTAATTTTGCTATAAAAAATTTGAGAGTTTCCGCTATGTCAGAATAAATGTTATGAGGTAACAAATTATGACCATAACATGCAGTTATGGCCATAACAAATAATGTTACCGAGATAACATTTTCAGCTCTGATGGTCAGATTGGAAACCCCGGCCTGAAGGACGAAAATGTCTAAAAGACGCTAAGGTATGCTAATTTGGCTGGTTACACATTTGTATAATAATAATGTAAACAAGTAGATATTGGCGTGGAACCGAAAGAAACAAGACCTAATTCAACAGACCTGAAAATTCGCTTGGAAAACAATAGTAAAAAAAAATATTCTTATTACCTTTAGAAGGAACCAGTCACGCTACCATCTTATGAAGACACGTAAAGGTGAGCTGGCAATTTGCATGATATTTAGGTCATGCTTTAGCCAAGACAAAAGCATTTCAAAAAGAAAACCCCACTCATCAAGGATTTGAGATTACAAATTCCAAAGGCATTCTGTCCTGCTTCTGCTCCTCTCACATACTCGAACTTTACATCGGCTGTAAGAAACAAGTCATTGGATGCTCAATGACAGCATTTAAAGAAACTCTACCTTTGTGGTCATCGTGCTAATTTATATGAGATAGAGTAAAAGAACTAGGAAATTGGTGCTTATAGAATGGTGATACTGGTGACGAGAGCCATAACTGAAGCATTCTGGCTTCTGTCTGTTTTACCTCTCATGCATCTCTAAAAGTCGATATTTTAAAAATAGAGAAGTGGTAACTATAACAGTTCACACAATTGTTTTTTATAAATTAAAATCAACTTGATGAGAAAAGAGTGGAACTCTAGAAAATAACATTTAGGCCATTTCACTCAGTCGCTATTAAAGTTAAATAGTATAATTAATCTGCAAGCGTTTCATACCTAATCCTTAGTTATTCTCTGGCAATATTACACTTTTTACTATGACTAAACTTAACAAGATCGTAGTCTCTACTGGAAGACCTTGCTACAGGCTGTTATTGAACCCATTTTTCTTCAAAATTAAAGATAGCGAGAAGTTAAGTAACTATGATAGGTCCATTTAACGCTTTTTTTATCATAGCCATTAACCTGGAATGGAATAGTGAGAAAAGGAACGGACCGTTGGTTATGCTGAGAAAAAAAATGTAAAACGCAGAAATGATCGCAGGGTCGAGGAGATAATGGTCGCTTTGCAGCTAGAATGCAATGCATCAAATTCAAAACAAGCAATAGTGGCGTCTCTCGCCGCCTGAAATATTCCTTCCAATCCATAGTTCTGATAGTATAGAGATCCTCAATGACGCATTGTATTCTCAATGATTCCTTATCAAAATATCATTTTGGCTGATACTCAATTCATCATATAGAATAGCGACCATTGACGATATTCATAGAAAGCATAGAAAACTATTGATGATTCATTGACGATTCTATGATCAATGATGAATCATATTGATATTCCTATCCAAGAATAGAGAGTAAATTCTCACGACGACAGTATTGGTATAAAGCGATCTCTGCCTCTCAACTAATTGTTCTAATGATTTCTTTGTAATTTTTTCTGTTATATGTAATCTTTGTACTGTCTTTAGGCAAATGGGTTGATCTATCAAACTTGCAATTTTAAAACATCTCTCTATTTTGTAGGTTGTGGAAATTGAATCGGATTCCTCCAAGCAAGAGCAATTTGATCATTCATGAAGCAAGAGCGCAAATTGGATGCAACATGAGACAACAGATTTCATTATTTTATTACTTGATGTATATAGATCTCTTTAGTTGTGTAGCATTGATAGAATTTTATAACCAACAGCAGTTTTACTAAGAAGAGTAAGAATTTGAACTTTGAGAATGATGTGGCTGGTCCATCCACGAAAGTGCAAAAGAGAAACGGACAAAATCCTGAATCTTGATAATTTGGCTTGTGGATTTAAAAAGAAAGAGCGGTCATTTATGATGAAGAATACAAGGGATATAAAGATGAGAATGCAAATGTAAAATGGATGAAGGAATGAGAAACGAAAAGTATGGCTACAAGGATGATGGAGAGGCCAGTAGATCTAAATGGAGAACTCTGGATTGGAGAATACAAGAGTGAAGGATTTTCAAAACAAACAGAAATCCAAATTTTTCAGTGAGGAAAAGCAAAGGAAGTTGCCAACTTCCATTGTAGCATATTTTGATGCGAATGGATCATTTCAATCATCAAGGCCCAATGTCAATCCACCCAACATAGCTGATACAAGCAAGGCCGCATTGCAATTGGATCGCTATACTGTTGCTCACTCATCCACAAGGCAAGGTGGAGATAGGTTCATCGGGAAAAGGAGAAAAAAACTATCGAGTTGAGCATGGCTGCCACCGGCACTAGAAGAGGCAAATAGGAACTCAGATGCTGGCGAAAAATACAAAGGAAGAGAGAAACAACCTAAGCCCACGAAATTCCAGCGGTAGAAAAGAATACAACAACAAAGGGATTTCAACAGCACCAAAACCATCGCAGTCGCATGGCTAAACCAAATGCACCGTTCCTGGCACCGCGGAAATAATGGTTATAAGTTTTTATTTTGAAATTCTATTACACATTTATTCTAGTTTCAGGGTCTTTTTTTCAGGTGTTCTCCGGTGATTTGAATAACGCTGCACCTGCAGTTTGGAGGTTATCTGATAGTACGTAAATAATTAGAAATAAAGAGTTTAGAAGAAACAGCTTTTGATGTTAGCCGGGTCAACTTGCCTGATTTAGAGGCCAACAAATTTTTCAGAGGGTTTAAAATGTTAGGATGGAAGATATTGATGAAGATCCGCACTTAATGAACATGTTCAAGACGTAAATTTGGCGATGGTGAATACTTTAGAACAAGAGCTGTCATTGCAAGACAGTGGTGGGTCAAACCAAGGAGCTTTGGTTTGACAAGTCATGATGGGCTATTGGTGATGATGCAAGGTGAAGAAAATCCTTCGATGAAGAGAAACATTTTTTGTTCTTGCGTGTTATCGAACACGATATCTCAGAGATGACACCTAACCTCTGTATTGCTCCAGCTGCACGTGAGTTGGATGTGTACATTCTATAAGCTTTTCAGAGGTGCTGATTTTAGTACTTTCTATAGAAGTTTGAATAGGTGTTAGTATCACCATAAGATTTGTGTAGTCTCCGCTTCAATTTCAATGCAATAAAGTTTCCAAAGCATGCAGGATATGCAACACATTATCAATGGATTTGCCCTTATTTCCTAAGGTCTTGGCATGGTTCAAGGGATTCTTGATCGACATTTGAAATCTTGAAAATCCTACAGTCCAATCAAAGGGATTACTATGAACAAAAACAGAGATTTAGTATAATTTTACAGTCGCTTGTGATAGTAACCAAATTCCTTGATGTTAAGACATTGATATCCTCGAAGTGTCTATGATTCAAGGGTTTGGGCAACCTGCATTCGCCGAGGATTCAAATCGAAATTATGCAAGAAACTTGAAGTTACCATCAATTTTGGTGTGCAAGTAAACCCATTTTGTTATTTCTGATATACATAAGATGCAGCCTGCGGGCTTCTGCCTCCTATTTAGATAGGATAGACCTAAGTGGCCATTGAACGGGAATCTAATAAAGAGCTAGAAAGGTCTGTGTTTTCAGCCGTTGAACAATCCTTGGTTTGTTAAAAGCAAAGTAAAAGATTTTGGATAAGAAGTCAAGATGAAGCCACATAATATCATGATGCATGTTGTGTGGCTACATAACGTTCTCATTGATATAGGTGAAGTGGATGTAATGGAGAACCAGAAGAACTTTGAGGCTCAAAGGTCGGCAAGATATTCAAACATAATTGAGATCTAACATAGCACCAAAGCAATGGAGGGTCCCCTTTCGAGGGCGAATCTCACGCTTTTAGGAGAAGAATTTAAGAGGTCCATATCCGAAAGACTTGTCCACCTTTTGAAGTCAGTAATAATTTTGGCAAGCATTAGCAAAGCCTGGTGATACTCTTCCATAGCTTTGAATATTAAAAGTCCTTACATTTACGGTGGGGAGGGACTATCACAAAACTCCACCAAAGTGAAGGTATGGCGCAGACATAACTCTACATCAGTATGGTGCCGATTATATTCCCATCCCAGTGCTATCTACTTGCATTGATCAATGTTTGTAAATCAAGAGAATAGATCGCAGAATGAAATGAAATGATTATTTAGCAAATATAAATGATGGAGTCGGAACGAGAATAGAACTGATGAAATTCATCATTAATGAGTCATGGACACTTCCAGATCTCTAAACATTATATATTTTCAGTGTGGAACTAGTTCTAAATGGACGTTTCATTATGAGGGCGCAGGGTTTCAGCATGTTGCCACCCGACAGTATCATGAGCGCAATAACTGCTGCAGACATGCAATGCATTGAGAGGTCGATCGGGCCGCAATACATTGACACAAAACCGCGGGAATAAAACCAAATGATGCAATATGGTTTGCGTCCTTACCATGTTTCATGTCATTTAGTAGATGAAGAATTTCAGTACTTCAATCATTCCTCGTGACTACTACGGCACATATATTAATATTCTTGCACATTGCTTTTGCATGTTGGATCTCTAGGTTGGTAGACGCTACTCAAAGAGGGCAGATATTATCATCCGCCATGCACTCTATGTTGTCTATGGATGACCTTGTTTAATGTTGCATAATCCATTGCAATGTTCAGCTTTGCAAAATGAAGGTTTATTTCCTTTAAACTAAGTACTTTGTGTCAGGCAGATACATTCTTATATGTCAAACCTCCAGACGCCAAAGGTACCAGCGGGGAACCTGTAGTGCATGGCCATTTTTTTTTTTTTTGAATAAGCTTTGAGATCACTTTCCACTGGCCTTCAGAATATTTGTAGATTGTATCATCTGCTTTTACAAGAAGCCGAATATCCAGAGGGAAGAGGATGGAGTCTCCTGCTTTGTCTAAGTTAGCTGCTACTTCCACTTTTGCATTCTTGCATCAAGAGCTGCCCATGAAGGCATGCGGCAGAGTGAATGAGAAGGATTCACATAGGAAGGAGCTTTTTCCAATCCACATTGTAATGTAACTATAAGTACGCATAGAATGCACCATCGTGCCATGCAAAGCAATAAAATTTTGATAAATACAAGATTCATGGACACTTTTAGTTAATTACTGCTAGCCTGCAAGCATGCATGAACGCTAGCAACAGCTTAAGAATCAATAGGGTTTCAACATATGAACAACAAACGCCTTTCATGCATACACGAAGCTGCAAAGTAGTTCACAAAAATCATTCATGCAATACGTAATCAACCCATTATTTGCAAGTCGTATAAGGGCTGGCCAAGTGTCACGTAGTGAAGGCATAAGAAGCTGCCAAACATTTACCGGCCATGAAGTAATCAAGCAATGGCATCGGGAATAACTAAAACAACATGCTCGGCAGCGCATCACAACTCGAGAGTTAGAGCCAGATGACATTGAATTAGGTTGTAACTTTACAAGTTGCCTATTGATGATTTAGATTTTGAAGCAATCCATATCTTGATAACACTGGTCGCTGTATCAATATCCGTAAATGTCAAAATGTCCGATTCATTTAATAAGCTACTGTGTATTTGTATCATCTTACCAATGCCGCATGCCATGTTCTAAAATTGGATTTTACCATGTATCTATGTTCTAACTGATTTGCATGGCTCCCTCGGCTGTGTGTAAATGTATTTTGAAATGCTATGCCAAGCATATGATAAATGAAACAGGGTTATTCTCTGCCCTTTATATATTTTTCTCGCCTTTTATTCTTTCTTAGATTTATTTGTCCTCGTTGGATTTAAGGTGAAAGAAATCGTTTTGCACATTGGGGCCATACCAGAGATAAATGAAAATGGTTCTGTCTCTATATTTTTTTTCCATTATTCGGCTCAGATTTTATTTCTGCTTAAGATTGATTTTACATTCATGCTAACATTGGGCTACAAGATGTAATTCATTGGGTTTCAAAATTTTAAAAGATTTATTTGGACAAGAGAATAGTATTGAACAAAGGCTCATTGGCCGATTGACAATAATAGAATAGTATTGAACAGTTAAGCCGATTGGATCGTACTTGAGTTCTACTATTGGGCTGCAGCCTTAGAGCCTAAAATCGCACCTGGAATAATCGTAAATGTTTGATCCTTGTGGAATGTTGTTTTGAACGATCCTTTGGTGAAAATGATTTCTTCATGATTTCGGCTAATGAAGAAGGTCGCGATAACACTTTTGAGTTCGCTCTTGAATGGTTTGTATACCAACTAGCATTTTCACTTTCGAAAGACTAGCATTTGCACACTTTCGAAGTTCATTTGACTTTCAGGATGAACTCTCGATTTGACCAGTTCATTTGAAAGTTCATCTCAAGGATCATCTTAAGCTTTTAATTTCAAAGTCCTAGGATAGCTATAGCAATAGGTCTTAATGAAAATGGCACTTTTTGTGTATCATATGTTTTTACTCCCATTAACCTACTCAATCTACAACCAACAACCATTGTGGCCCTCTTTAGTTTCTCTAACTTAATGGCACAGGCCCTCTTTAGTTTTCTCTAATCCACGGGTAACCTTTAACTCAAGGTAACATAATACAATTAACTCTAACCTAACTAAACTTAACTACTAGTGTGAAGCCTCGAACTCACACAAATATTGTGTTGTTAACTCCTATGGACATAAATCCCAAGTGGTTCGATAATGAATATAGGTGAAAATGCATATTTTCAATGATCCGTTGTTAGTCTTAATTTAACGGCCTTAATGGGAAAGCTGAACTTACATTCTTCATAAATTGCACCAATAGTTGTTTAACCTAACCTAGCTATGAAAGTGGGAAGTGACCCTTAGTACATCTACTTGAATATACCAATCATAGCCAAAACCTATTGAAAAGCTGCACAAAAATCATAAAAGAAACCCTGTTATTATAAGTTAGATATTCTACTACTGACGAGAGGGAAACCATACATTTCCAAGACTGCTAAGTATACATTCTTCCATCGTGATCCAAAGTATGTTTAATGTAAAATTCATATAATAATACATGCCATTCTTGTACATTGCCAATCAAATCTCATTATCATAACAAGGTGTCATGCACGAGGCTTTCCTCCAAAGGTTGCTGTAAAGTGTGTTTTCATGGTTTCGCTTATCATTTTGTGTCAAGTTCTTTCGCTTATTTCATAGGCCATTTTAGGGTGTGGAGTTTTTGCTTTATGGCTTATGCCATCGCCATCTAGAACCACTAAAAAGTTGTAAGACCTAAAAGAGTTCCAAGGAAAAGTCTCTACCTTGAAAGAATTCCCAAGACTGTAATATCACATATAGTACATCTTTTATTTATCATCTCATGAGTAAACTTCAAATCATGCAATTATATTCAAAGGTGTCCATACTCTCAGTGAAAGTCACGCCATCATCCAAAGGACCTTGCCCATTTCACCATTTCATAGCCAGGATTAAATTGAGTGGCGTTAATGTTTCCTATGTGATTGTTAATGGTCATTAGCTTCAGATATACATTAACATTATTAGGATGATTAGGCATCAGATGTATAATTAATGCATGGCTTATTATACATTGATATTAAGTGGTTTCTCTGCCCCATTTCACTAGCCTATCTTGTCATTAGCTTCATAAGTATCGCTAATGCGCTTATATGTAATTAACAATGTATATCTCTCCATATGTATCATTCATGGTGGTTAGCTTGTATGGATCGTTACCATCTCTCCTTTCATCAGTCCTCAATAAATAAATCCATTGGGATGTATTTTGATGTTTGGTTTGTGTGTCCACACGTCCTTATAAACAATTCCAATGGCACATATTTGATAGTTTTGATTTTGTACGCCAAGTGGAGTAATTAATTTCTAACAAGAAGTCTAAGACCTTGCCAACATGCCAACTGTGTAAATATTGTGTTTGCATCGTACTGAATCATCAAATTGCATTGGTAAAAACAAATGAGTTCTGCAACATTTGAATGCACCTTCTCCAGCACCAATAAATAATAGGTCTTCTTTGTTTAAAGTCAAGACTGTCTGATTTGTATCTTTAATCAACATATAACATATGTGTAGTTATAACAACTGTAATATAGACAATAACCAAATTGTCATAGTAGCCATGGCATACCATATAAAATGCCGGGCAGACATCATTGGGGAAGATAATCATATATCGGCATCTAAGCAGACGATCAAGCATTCTGACAAACAACCACATGACTGGAACAAGATGTCTCAGGGCGATCCTGATGAAAGCTGTTCGTTCGTCCAAATGAACATGTGCTACGAGAAACTTGAGGTAGTAACTCAGTTCATGAATAAAGAACATTAAGAAGCACCGGGTGAAGAGGCAAGGAATGCCTATAAAACCAATTAAATAAATAACTCATTTAACTTCTCTTCATTATACATTATTAAGCCAAACCTAGTTGTGATGATAATGAATCATCTACCAATGGGTAGGCAACAAAATGTTACTCAGCACACAACAAGAAAAAGACATTTAAACTCAAAAGGATGCACACTGATCTCATACGCTTTTTCTTTTGATGTCTCGCTTGAAGGCTAACCTTTAAAATACACATACACCCAACTTGCCATGAAAGAATTGCGTTGAAGAGTATCAAAGAGCATCCTTAGATTAGGACACCGAGAGCACATAGGACTTAGGAGATAGACCGTTAATGCAAGTGAAAAAATGCAACGATGATGTGTGTGGAGAACCTACGACTATAACAAAAGAAAATGCATGAACATCTGCTTTTTGAGCTTTAAATGTTGTAATTTTAAAATGCTAATCATAGTGTAGATTTTATGATCAAGGTGGTGTCCACATGAATGATATGGTCCTAATATACCTGTCTTAACCGCCATGATTCGAATGCAACTGAAAAGAACAACTTAACCAGCATTTCTCTCATTCATCAAGATAACAAAGCAAGATTATGCGATAAAGAAAATATTTCCATTGGTCAGAAGCCAGCTGGTTACCTTCAATCTTTAGAGCTTCTAGAATGCTGATAAATTTAAAAACATCTGTATTGGCCGATGCTGCCCATATTTCCGCTTTACAACCGCCGTAAACCATGGAACTGATTTTCAGCTACTACCTAAATGCAGATCATGAACTATAGCCCCGGTGCATATTGCAGTTAGAGCGGAAAATCTTTCGGCCTGCCCTCAGCTGTGTTACTTCATGGAGCATCCCTAGATCCGTAACGCAGATCGAGTTTACAAATTAATAGGTTTGAGCAAATTAATGATATCCTAGGTATATTCTGTGACATTCTCTAGGAGTGGATTTGGTTATCATGAACTAAAGTTCTCTTGGTAAGGTGCATAGCAAACAGAGGGATTAGACTCCTCAAATTCGATTCAAAACAAGAAATCTAGGCTGATCTTTTTTCAGCGACCGAAAATAAATCTGCAGTTCATATGCAATTGTGGCTCTAGGATATACAACCGCTACACAACATTACCGAGCTATATATCAAGTAGCACGAAACACTATATCGCAGACTCTTTCTTTGCTTAAAACTATGGGCGATCTAAGATTCAACATGACTTTTACCGAATGGGGCAAGTTCTTAAACCCCAAAGATGATAAAATAGTCTATCTAAATGCAACTTGCTATAGCAGAGTTATTGTATTTAATCCAGCATGTCATGCAAGGTTCAAATTTTGGATTTATTGTTTTCTATACTATGAGCCTTTCCTCGCCACATTTTCGTGATTCTATCTTAATGAATGTTCCATCGCATGTATGTTTTGCGTCGCCTGTTACATTGTGATTACTAAATTCCATTTGGTATAAATATTCCAATGATCTTATCTTGTAATCCGCAGGACAATGTTCTCGCAGACAAACTATATGCTTTAATTATAATTCATTTGTAATTTAGATTTACATTAACTTGTAACCGCCAAGACATCATGACTAAAGAATGAACTCTGCATGCCATGCCAAAGAATCGTACAACTAGAAGAGCCACATAAAATATCTATCGCTTTCACAACCTGTACAAATAAATGCATTGAGGAGTACCAATCTGGCGGGCCGGATCTTTTTCCATCACCAAATTGAGCCATCTGGAAGGACCGTATTGGGACAGATACAAACCTACCATAGATAGATATAGGCTTGTCATTCATCAAAGAAAAGATGGCCAATGGTTTGAAGAATAGAGGGGTATCAATTATAGGAACAATATCTGACTACCTCTACAAAAGAAATGCGCCAATATGAAGGCAATATGAAGCAACTTTCACCGATAAAAATCCTCAAGTTTCGAGGAAAACCCTAATGAGAAATGGTCACAACAACCTTTGAATACCGATGCCTGAAACTCAAGAAGATGGGAGGGACGGGCCGAACCCAAAAGGATAGCAGACTCGAGACTGGCAGGTCTCAATCGTAAGCGTTCACTGGAGAACCGGCATGATGTGCCGGGCTAACGCGCCCAGTGTAAGACCCTGGAAGATGCATGCAGCCGAGACGGCGAGACATGTCATGGTTGTCAAACAAAAGCAGACCCCTGGAAGGACTCTAAACGACCGCAAGTAAGAAACCTGCGGTATAAACTCAAAAGAACCCTAAAAATACTCGCCAGAATGGTTGAAAAAGAACCAATACGCATGAAGCGGACAAGGCAAGCCGACAATCAACCCCCAGAAGAAGAGCAAATTAACATAAAAATCAGCACCTGCATATGGAAAAGCATCACCCAAATGGTGTAAAGTGGGCATACACCCTCAAGGTGGAAATAAATAGCATCACCCTCATGGAAAAATAGCATCACCCTCAAGGTGGAAATAAAAACAACACATGAAAATGATGATAGTGATGCAAACAAAACATTATCATAGTAAATGCAAAGTGAACAATATTATTCGACGTGAACCGAAGTTGCATGGAAGGGGAAGCTCTAATAAGGAAGTCACCGTGAGAAGACGCCGATAACCTATATCGGAAGGGGAGCCTTATATAGTACCGTCCTCCTGCATCGCATCCGATTATTCTGATCGAGCGACTCTCGGGAAGGAACTCAACAGACACAAAACCCACGACCACCAGAGAACTTCCTATCCGACAAGCCCAACCGCCAAGCAAAAACCTCCAAATGCTGAGACGGGTCTCTGGCTAACGTGAGCTGCAGAGTGAGAAGACGCAGGAACGCCAACACCGCGGTGATAATGCAGGCCTATCGGCGGGAACCCACACAAATGGCCGGGCCCGGCCACACGAAAGCGTAATGCGTAATTGCGAAGAGATCTGACCAGTTTATAGCTGCGCACCATAACTCCAAAATAATAGGATAAAGTACAAAGAAGAGGGAGGAGCTGGAAAAGAGGGTCTACTACGGTGACCGAGAGAGATGGTGGTAAAGTGACGGATTATAAAATAAAGCTTAGCTAAGGGCGGATGGTCCGGAATACTAAAGCAAAGACACAAGAGATTACATAAAGGAACCAAAACACAAGGACTAGCGGATGAAAGGATGTTAGAAAGAACGCCTCGTTGAAATGCGGTAAAATTTAAAAGAACGCCTTGATAGCAATAATGAACGCAGAAGCGGCAAGCTGCACAACAACGAGCACTAAACGCGCTACGTGAGCGCATTAATGAGTGAAAATCAATCACCACATGAAAAAGAGAAGATATCATCAATCGAGGAGGGATAAAAAGCGCCGCCCACGGTGGAAAGAAAAAACCCAGATAAATAGAATGACCACCAGCAAAATAGATTACATGAATAATGACGCCATTAATATAAAACCCAATAGGAAACGGAGATAACAGGGTGGGTCAGTTTTGATTTTGTTATATCCAATGTCCTAAATGCAATTCCAAAGAAAACACCTAATGCAACTTAATCTGACAAGATACAAATGACAAAGAACCGTAATAAAAAGTAACATGCCCTAAAACCAGAATAAAAAGAAAAGTATACCAATGTCCCAGCTCCAGCCACTAATGGCAAGAGTAAGCAATTCAAGCAGGATGGTGAGGAAAATCATAATCGATAATTCCAGCACATCCCCAGTAACGGCAGATGTCACAAAGACATCGCGATACTCTGGCAGAATAAAGACCAAGCCGGAGAGAATGTTAAGATGGTGATGTTTGAAGGGAGGAGGCCAATGTGAAAGTTCAAGTCAGTAAAGTTAATGTTAAGGGATATCGAGGAGATAGAGGCTGAGTAGCAAGGGTTTGAGAGTAATGGAGATGAGTTCAAGAACTGAATCCAGGAAATGGTATGGAGAACGCAGAATAACCATATTGTTTGTGGAAATAGAAGGAATGATACCAACAAGGGGAACTTGTGGAATAAAGGAAGGAAGGAACAGTGGAATGGAATGGAATGGAATGGAAGGAATGGAATGGAAATGGAAGGAATGGAAATGACCCGATGGCATACTATGACAAAAACTATATAAAAACGGAAAAGATAGGGTACTTAAGCCCAAACTGAAAATGAGGGCCCTGAGAATTGAAAGCATCCATATAACATGAAGGCAAGTTAACTATACCACCCCTTTGAGAGCCTAAAATAAAATTACCCATGCAAAAGTATCCATGAAAAATATTCAATTATTAAATCAGAATTATACTCCAAATGAATCAATGGAATAGGGGATAAAACTATAAATGAAGTAAATAATATAAACGGACTGGATACCCCAATTGGGACTCAACTTAGAAAATGGATGTAAATGACGGACGGGTCCTAACTGAATAAACAGAAATATGTAAATGATGGAAGAAAATGGAACTGGAAGAATGGAAGAATGGAAGGAATGAAGGGAGGGTTCCGGCCATGGATGACATCGGGATCAGCCCAAAGAAGGTAAGAAAAGTAAGACGGTTATGCCATGAAAATGGAGGCCAAAGTTTGAAGGAGATTACAATAAAAGAGGTCACAGCATGAGGGCCCCGCTAGGAGCGTTAGAGGTTACAACAGGAACGAGAAAGAAAGTTAATAAGGAAAACAATTGAGCAAAGCTAGTGTCAAAGGAACAAAACACGATGGTAAGGACGATTCATGGCGAAAGTGTAACTGAACACCGAGCACCACGGGAATTTTCAACGATTTTCTTAAAACCAAATATTTAGAAGAGTTAGAAGGATAACGCAACACACGTTATATCAAAAATGGAAAAAATAAGAGGGCTGCCCTCGTTGGAGGTTTGTCATTAAATAGAATGGTGGAAGTTTAAAGACAAGATCGGAGATGAAGGAATTATTGTCCAACATTGAAATGAATAAATATCGTGGAGAATACGACAACGATAAATGGTAATCACATCGACTACAATAATAATTTATAAACCAAGTACTTTTATAAATAACAATACTTGAGCCCAATTGTCTCATAACGATGATCTACTGAGAATATTTCAACAAGTATGCAATAAATTCCAAATAAAGGACAACCTATGATCAAATTAAAAATGTAAATAAATCTGAAGATTGAAAGGCAATAGCCATATACTGGGATAAAAGGCCCCATCACCCTATGGCTGGGAGCGGCATGAGCATGCATCATCACAAGTAATTTCAAATGAATATGACTGAATACACATCAGATTATTTAACGAAAACTCCATGACTTTCATTCAGAAAAGAAAAATGATAATAATGTCTTAAATTGAAAACTTTAAAGGTTTGATAATTCACACCGTGTTTTAAACACATCCATAGAATCACGAATCCAAAACGAATTAATGCAAAGAACTCCAAAGAAACCGAGGGCCTAATAATAAAAAGCGGTATTTCAATCCAATTCCAGTGAAGCAACATCGGCCAAATGTAATGTATCCCCAAACAAATTGTTGTAAATCTAAAACTTAACTGGCCTGCCCGCGAATTGAAGCAAAGGTTAGTGAGTGGAAAAACAAAAAGCAATACAAAACACGAATAATCCAATGTACCTTTAGAACTGTAGACTAGGAGAACACGCCTGGACTAAAACGAGATGTACTTCTAACCTAGGGATTCTTGAGCAGCGGGATTAGAGAGGATAACCTCCTATGATTATGTTTAACTGAGGCCGAGGCCAGAGGGTTGCGTCACATGATCCACAGAGGGAGGTTTTCTCAGCTCTTAAACCCTGTCCTGGCGGTGTTCTCCATAGCTGCCTTCTCCATAAGCCAAAATTTAATTTATGCCACTGAATGAAGAAATGGACAAACCGGCTTCCTCGCGATACAACGACTTACTAGTAAATTTGCTCCATCTACATTAGTAAATTTGTTCTTCAAACTATAGAAAGCCGCGGCTTCCTAACCCTACCATATGCTTAGCTGAAAAGATTGACGGAAGGGCGATATGGCTTTCACCCCCAGACCGCCGCTGTCTCCTCGATTCGCGTTTTGCTATGTTCAATTTGTTCGACGTAATACGGCAGCGAAGTCAATTGTTCGCCGCTTTTATCTCGCCGCATATGTTAGATTTTGCACCAGCATTAACAGCCATTTGGCGGTAACCTTCGCTTGTTTCAACCATATATTTGCCGCCGCTGCCGCTGGCGCTGAGCTTCCCGTAAATCTCGTACTGAGAAATGCAATGCTTGTGTATACCCGCCGAAATTGAAATTTCTACAAACAGCCGACTTCTTCAACATTCTCACTTAGTAACTATAAGATAAGTTTTGGTGATGTCGAAGCAGATTCATGGTTTAAGCGAGGCCAGCGGAGGAGTCGGAGAGTCGGCGCCGCTGTGAAGGCGCGCCAAAAAAGCCACGGAATATTCTGGCAGAATATGCAGGGCGAGCGATAAAGAATCATTCGAACATTCTGGCAGCAATATTCTAAGCGTTCTGAGGTCACAACCTCTTTGATCCAACGAGATAACGGTTGGACTTTTTAGAACCTACGAGACTAGGTTTGAAGGAAAAAGAACTCCACTGAAGCGGTTAGAGAAGGGAAGCGAGATGCAAACGTTAGCCGAAGGACCTGGGAAAGAAAAAGATATTTGGATGGTGGTGACGCAGGTTGCTATATTCACCGGGCTGTGTTGGCGCACCATGGGAAAGGCGCCAGATTAGCTTCAATCGTGTTTGAAAGCAGATCCAATCCCAGCGCAGATTAGCTGAAACGGGTTGAGCGCTAGATCGCCGAATCGTGGTGGATGAGGTTAGACTGCGGAGGGGCGACCAAAGTTGAGCCGCTCGACTGGCGAAACTGGCGAAGTAAGCGGCCGACCTTGGCATGTGTGCCTCGATGCCGGCGAAAGCCACCTATCGCATGCTCCAAAGGCAGTCGCATACCATCAAAGAAAAGAAAAAGAAAAATGATTGCCCCTTTACAAGTACGCGATGGCTACGTGATTGCAGAAATATGAGGAACTGGAAGTCAGCCATCGGAGAGCGTGGGCTGTTTTGGCAGAGAAGAGCACGAAACCCCACCAGGGCCCAAAAGATCCGATCGAATGGCAATAGAGGTCTCTGGCAAATGAAGATATTTATCCGACGCTATCGCAATAAACCGTGGGAGCATTGACATAAAGCGACAAAGGGTCCGTAAAATAAAGCATGCGCCTCATGGAAGAGATATGTTGAATCTGGAGTAGACCGCCAAAGGATGCTCGATTAGAATCGAGCTGATCCCTGAATCGCCATACAATTCAAGACTACAAAAAAGACGATTCTTCTGGGCAGGTTAGCACTACAATGTGACAACCCAGCAGTAACCATGTAACTGAAAGAAGCAAAAAGGAATTAAATTCAAATGTTGCCATGAAGAAACCTGCATAACTGATAAACAGAACGCTGGCAAATCGTGATGCACATAAGAATCGTGGTCGAAAGATAAAAAGAAACAACAGCCTCTCCGTCATGAAAAAATCGCATACTTTGGTAAGCAAAGATTATCACAATCAATATGGTTTGGAGAGGCCCGTAATCCGCATAACCCATATCAAACTGTAGCAAATTTGGGAAATTACCTAATAAGATCCACAAATGCATCAACGGTATGACGTTAAACCGGTATTTATAGGAAGACCACGCATGATAGGGAACGAAGATAGGATGGAAAGATAACATGGGATGGCTATTTCAAAAGAGACCGAGAAGATGAGATTGACCTACATGGTGCGCAATGGGAGAAATAATTAACCGCTATGGAGCCCAGAGGAAGTCTTCCCTATATAAGGAAGGGAAGTCGGCCAGGAGAAGACGCCGATAACCGGGTGTCAAGGGGAAGAGTCTTTATATAGTGGCTCGTCTTCCTGCAATGGCGATCCGATGGCCTCGATCATGCATTGCCTTCAAAATGCAAGCATAGGTTCTAGACCAGTGATGACGCCTTAGATAGTTTAATGTTCAGCATCTTAATAATGAGCTCCAAAGAAGGTCAGTTTCTAGAACTGCCTTCTAGAATTATGATCAATGCATTGGCACAAATATTAATATAAAGTGAATGTTGCTGTTATGCAAGGCATTTGGACACTCGGAGATATAATGGATCCAAAGAACCACACTATAGCTCTCAAATATCCGCCTTCTCTCTGCCTACTTTCATTGTGAAGGCATACTCAGAAATCAAGAAAATTAGATTAAAAAAAATGCAAAACTCAAATTCTAAGATTTAGACTAAGTTACCCAAAGATAAAATACATACCAAGAGCAAAGTAACCAGAGCCAAAATAATGACAGCATTGGATTCTCTTATCTCAAAGAGGATTTGTCCACAGATCTGATCAATGATTTGAACTCCCACACATCAGCTGAAGCGTACTCCAAAAATCCTCCTTCCCAGAGCTGCCCATAGATGATTGAATGAAATATTGAAACGCCCAAAGGTGGTGGTAGATTTTTCAAACCGTGATGGCACTCATTCCCCGAACTATTGTAATAAAGACTGGTATTGACAAAGACAGCAATGCTGCAAGAGAGTGCTCAAGAGGCCTGACAATTACCGCAACAATCATGTAATCAATATCCTTCCAGCAAGAAGTTGTTTGAAAGATCACACCAAAGTATTGAAGCATCATCAATCTGATTCGATGGAAATCCAGACAACCCGGATATTGGAAGCATGGAATTTTGAATGTTAAAGACTCCAAATCAGGGAGGAATGCTATTTTGAATAAATTGGAAGAAATATCAATGAAAAGAAAGGCTAGGTTGCACCAAGTTCCAAAGAATGAACTGGCTGAAGCTATTTCTCGAGAACCCAAGCCTGGTCAGATTTGTGCATTGATCCAAAGCTTTAGGTATGGAGTTTCTAGAGTCTGTTAAAACCTCGGCTTGGAAAACACCCATCTTTGCTAAAATTTTCCAAAGATATTGTCTTCTCGCAAATACCTTTGTAAAGGCATTTTGATGCTTCATCTTCGTGATGATAGAATTCTCAAATAATTAAAGGATTATGATTTAACATGTATATGAATCCCAAAGCAGGATCAGCCCCAAAGATTGTAGAAACTAATAATGGCATATATTTGTATAACGTAGTTCAGATACTACGCAGTAAACAAGAGTCTGTACATGCATCAGGGCAAGCATGCTCATCTATTTCGTATGTTACAAATATTCTCCACCAATCTAGAAATTATCGCAATTTCAGAAAGAGGCAATAGAAGTTCTCACAAGGCATGAGAACATATGTTATGAAAGTTAGAAGCCTCCTTCGCTCTCTGCAGAAAACTATTGCTCTTCATCAGTTTCTTCTCTCGTGGGATAAGTTAAAAGAAAGTAAGAGACTATTATCGTAATTGACCAAAGCATCAAAGGATCATATGGCATACAAAAGGTTGAATAAAAGCTATTTACTACTTAAAATGTACCATATCCCTTTGCTCAAAACCAACCACACCTACACCAGGTACTAAAGCTTGCGGCAATTTTGTGCGTCAACCTGCGGGTCAATTCACACAATATTACCTTGTTGATAAAAAGAAAGGAACTCTAAACATAGAGAAAAACAAAACTTGAATGTTTAAAAAATTGACAGATATAATTATTGATGCGAAATCGGTGGCTTCGAGGAAGGAATGTTTATTGGATCATATGTCCTAAAAGGTTGACAAGTATGCTTTATGCTAACTTCACAATTTCCCACTTCCTCACAATCGAAGAAGCCTCAATCACAGAAAGATCCGTACCAAACACCTGCATTTCTCGATTGACCGCATTTGAGCGATATTTCACGCATTCCAAATTAAAACATGGGTGCATTCCTCGAGATCAGACTTGACCAAGATATTTCACATATAGCCAAAAGGCAAGACACCAAATGTACATCCAATCCACTTCACCCTATGATTGCATATTACCATCACACATTCTCAGATGGGAACCCTATCTTCCATCGAATATAACCTTAGTTCCATTGATGATCTCAAATAAAAGGGTACACATTAAAAGCCATCTTCCAAAAAGAAGGCAATCAAATCCTCGTTGTGGTGAGTACCTAAAAGCCCTTAAAAGATACACATGTGAGGGGCCAAGAAACTAGCATGGTGAATGCCGTGGATACCAAAAATAAATAAGAAATCAAACATCTTTACAATGCGGAAAAGGGTAAGCTGGCCAGGGAACGCTCTTCGCTATCTCCATCCAAAACTCTAATTTCCCCATTTTCTCAACCATATCTAAGCTTGTTTCCCTTTGATTCTTCAAGAAATGGGGATGATACCTTCTCGGTGTAATCTTTTTCTTCGAGGTCAGAAGTTCTTCAGCCCAATATTCACGCTAGCTTCTCGAGGGATTTGTTAAAAGTAACCCTGCTTTTTAGACATACAAGTTCCCCATGGATCTCACGGCTATATTGCTTAGCTTCCTTCAATCAGACCTGCATCATAGTGTTTTTTGCACTCCTCGGCTATAAAAAATAGGAATACACAAAGGACATAGTGTCTAAAACAAATCTAAAGTTTGAAAGCAAATTGAATGTAGTAGCAATGAACCTTTGTTATACGGTGAATGCTAGTGTTGATGGTTTTGCTGAATAGTACAGACGGATCTAGATCACAATTTAAGATTGAGGATCCCATAATTTGCATCATGTGCTTCTATGATAGAATGAGCAGTAGAGATTCCTCATCCAACGGCAAACAAGAGGAGAGTTGTTAATTCACAACCATAATAGACCTCAAATCTATTCCAGATAAATCAAATGCTCCAAGATAAACCTGGTCCCCTGCATGAAGCACAATAAATGTCAAATACAATGGTTGTGACCAGAAAAAGAAACTGGTAAATCCAACATAATGACTATTCATGACCTTTTTTCAAATTGAAAATCTCATAGAGTCTTCCTGTAACACATGAAGAACAAGAGGACATCTAGATAGTGAGTACTTTGAAATTTTTGTGGTGCTAGCAGGAACATCTCCTCGACAGCATCATTCACTTCCTCAGGAAATGGAAGGCTAGAGAGTGGTATCTTGATCACTTTCCCATCTAATCTTAGGTTGTGCAAACTACCCTGGTATAGTGTAGGCCAATATTAAAGGATTTTCTTTCTTGTTCCGTCATTTAGAGAAAAGAATTAGCCATGCATATCCGGATATGGAGAGAGATGAAAGAAGCTCCATGGCATACGGCCCAGATCATAGAACACAAAATTTCTAAGAAATCGACTGCCAGTATACAAATTATTCATGGCATTCGGATTTATCTTCGGAAAAGCACCAATCCTCCATGTGACATTTTTTTGATATGCAGCTTGAACAAAGAAAAACATCAAAACAAGAAGTTTTAGAGCAATGTTATCTACCGGAGGCCGATATCTTATGTAATTGTGGTTCAATTCTCGCTTGCAACCTCCTCGATGGTCCGCCAAGCTCCTCTTCCAATCATGCGCCTGCATATTTTGTCAGAGGTATTGCCATAGCTGACCGTGCCAATCCGATGCACCTGCCCTGCTCAGCCGCTAGGCAATCTCAAGCATCCGCTAAAATCTTCGGTCCGCCCCGCCGCCATTTCTATTGGAGCATCCTCGATCCGCAACGTACAGTGACCGAGAGAGTTTACAAAATAATAGTAGGTTTGGGTAGCTACCGCGATATCCTAGGTATATTCTAGCATATACCTAGGATATGCCATATAAACTCCACATAAACATGGGGTTTGCCCCTAGGGCAACCTAAAAATAAAGCAACACAAACTATCCATCTACTAGCCTTCTTCCCAACCCTCGCATTTCGCTAGCCGGGTAGATTTTTATATCCTATTGTTTAAGCTTGGTTTTTCCCATGTCCCAAAACTTTTAGATTTTTTGCTTGGTTTGTTTTTCTAAGGTTTGGCTTAGGATTTTGTCTCATAAACAAAAAGGGGAAAAAAGGGGGGCTCGATGGAGGCTAGATTTTTACAAGGTTTTTTGGATAAGATCAATTTTTGATACCATGGTTGATTCTCACTGCCTGGGAGATGGATAGAGATGTTGGCGCGTGCTGCGTGTGTGCATGCAAATTTGAGAGAGGTATAAGAAGGAGCTCCTGGATGTCACGGGCCAGTGAATCAAGTCCTGTTGTTGTCAATTCAGGTGGAGGTGTGTGTCTTTTAAACCTGGTTGTTATCATTTCAAATGGCTGGTAGCTCTGATCTTAGATGTGTTTTGTCAGCTTCGGTTTAATGGGGTTTTTACATTTCAGCCCTCAGTGTTCACATCTTCAAAATCACTACCAGGTTCATGTGAGGATGCCAAATCTATAGTTTGTAGCTATTTGTCTACCTATCCTGGTGAGTTTTGAATGGGGTTCGGGCCTGTGTTTTGCAGGTTTGGGTCTTTGAGGGAGCTTTCGAGTATGACTGGGTATTTGTAACAAAACTTCAAAGTCCAAATATTGCTCATCTTTTCCTTTTTAAGATGTGTTCATTAGCTCCATCTTTCTTTAGACCTCCTGCAACAACAAAGGTAACCATTTTCCACGTTTTCCTATTTAATCACTTTCTATCATTAGTAAATCATTAGTAGTATCTCTTATTCACTCAAAGGTTTAGAATCTTCAACTGCTAACACAACTCAATCTCGAGTTGCATCTATGTGCTTCCAGTTAGGTTAATCTTCAACTGCTAACACAACTCAATCTCGAGTTACATCTGTGTGCTTCCATTTTATGGTAAATTAGACTTTGGATGATTGTGTGCATGCACATTTGGTATATGTTATATTATAGAATGCCTATTTATTAGCATGTCAAGTTAGTTCCTTTTGTGCAGTTTGTAATAGCAACCTGGGTAAGAGCGCCTACTCCAGCGCGATTATTACATTATTAGCTTGGTTTTCTGAGTCTAGAATTTCTAAATGAAGAAATTTTTCCTTTTTATGTAATGGTCTTTTCTTCATTTGGCTTCCAGACCAATATGTTTTAGAAGAGGACAAAATTTGGAGGCTGTTATTTTGTCAGTCATTGATGATGACTGTGATAAAATCAAGACCTCCAGACCAATATGTTTTAGAAGAGGACAAAATTTGGAGGCTGTTATTTTGTCAGTCATTGATGATGACTGTGATAAAATCAAGACCTTTTTTGTGCTCCTTTAGATAACCATTCTACATGCAAAGATGCTCCTTCCATTGAATTCAGTTTGGTAAGGGTTCTCTTTCATGATTTTGTACCTTTAATTTAAGGGACAAACTCATTGCACAACAAATTCATATATTGATGTCTTCATGATGTGAACTGGGCTTTTATCATGTTATTTCTTAAAAGTCTTTTCTCAAACGGGCTTTGCTTTTGTTCAATTTGATTTCTATAAATTTGGCATGGTATGGCCAGGATATGCTTCATATTTTTTAGACGGTTTCTCTTCATTGACATTATGGCACTAGCTTAACTATTGACTATTGAGATCATGATTTCTCTTTTGTCATCCACATTAGGGAACGAGCTGGAAGGCTGGTGTAATGGTGCAGTTGGGGACAATAAGAGATAAAGCCATTTAGGTATTTTCCTAGAGATAATCTTCTATTTTCTTAGATGTAAACTTCTGGATACATTGTCAGAATGTTTTCTGCATATTTCTGTAAGATAATCTTCTATGTTTTATATAGTGCAATGTTTGAGGGATAGCTAGGGGGGTTTTTAGATTAGCATTCTTTATATTCAATTGCAGCATATGGTCACAAGTTCTCAAGGCAGTGAAGCAAGTGATCAGGGCAGGTAACTTGCATGCTATGTTCTTGGTTTTAGATTCATTATTAGTTTCATCGTATAAGTTTTTTAGCATAGTTGTAGAGGCTAAAAGAAATGATTGTTACTTCTATGTAGAAAAGCTATGTATTTTTATTTCTGGCCAGATTTACATGCTGTCACTTAATAGAGATTTGGAATGTGATTTACAGTGCCGGCTTATGGAGGTTGGAGTAAACAGAGAATATGCAAAATGCAACTTGGGTAATTGTCTAATCTGGCTAGATTTAGGGACTACTAGCTAATGTTCATTGTTTAGAAGTAGGCATTGGTTTACGTACAATCCTTTCGTGCCATTCTTAAGCTTTTATGTTCCAATTTATCTGGTAATATGCATTCATATGCTTTACCTAGAATTCAAAAAGAAAGACAAGACCATGTCTGTTGGCTGTTGTATGTTGCATAATCATTTTATTTTTTTCCATTTTCTTTCTATTTAGCTCCAAATCAGTTAGTAGCTCAAAGTTTTTATTGCATTAAATGTTGCTTATGATCCTTCTCTCGCTTCAGAATAGGGTCAATGATATTGAAGAACTTTGAGGTAACAGTTGAGGACAGAAAAAATAGTGTACTTTTAAGAGTTAGTCATACAATTTCTTCCATTTATTTTCCATTTGAATGCTGTTATTTTTGTTTATTTTGCAAATCTATTTCTGGAACTGCAGTGTGATTCCACTATGTGCCTTTGACCTACAAGAATTTATCCAATCCAGACGGACCTATCAACCGCACCAACTTTGCAATTTTTAGACGTGTTCTGCTGGAGTCCTCTACAGCAAGTCTTCAACTAGGTTTTTATGGTCCTAGAGTCCTCTACAAGTAGTTTTCACTAGGTTTTCATGGTGGCTATGCAACAGACCTGCAAGGGACACTTGCTGTTTTTTTCCAAGGGGTTTCACAATATGCAGGTCTTTACATCACATTTATCATCTCTACAAGCTTCCACTGCATCAATCTTCTTACAATACTTATAATGCATTTGGTCAGAAATATCTTACAAGCTTGCAATCAATTAGTCGTCTTACAATATTCACGGACCATTTTGGTCAGAGATGTCTGACATTATTGTTTTAGTGTGCAGCTTGCATGGCTGAAGATTTCTTCCATGGCAATGAGTCATCCAACCATTATCTTTAGAAACATCAGCTTCATTGCAGCTTGACTTTTTGGGTGATCCAAAAAAAATGTATCTGTATGAAGAACTACCACCTTCCACATTGCTGACTATTTGTCTATTGCTTATTCATGGCAAATGCGTGGTCATGCATACCATGATGCTCTTCTTATAAACCATATTTAGGTACTTTTGCTTATTTCTAGATTTGCAATACTTTATAGGCATTCTTTCAAGCTTGGATATGGCATTTGGCAATGCAGCATTTGGATGGTTTACATCTATTCCGGAAAAATGTTGATATAATGCCTTTGGAAGTAGTGTTGAGTTTCTATTTTTTGTCTGCAATGTGTCAAATTAAAGATTTTTACATTTGTTATTTCAAGTCCATTCATATATAATTTGATTTATTTGAGCATATTTAGAACCTTTTTGAACAAGAAATAGTTCATATGGCCTAGAGAATGTCCTTGGTATTGTGGATGCGTGTATCTTTTAACAGACAACAATGACAGCACCAAACAGGATGTATCTGATCAAATATTCATTCGCCGACCAGAATTTCAAGGCCCCCAGCCTATCAACCACAGGCCATCAAGTTCTATCCATTTCTGCATATCCTCAACGAAAGAATGACAACTTCAACACCTCTTCAGGTAATACAAGCAGGTCATATCCAGATGCGTCATATGCATGCACCATCTTCAACTACACCTACATACTATTTCATATTGTATAATTCATTTGCATACTGTATCTGCATGCGACGAACCTGATATTCTACCTCATTCACATGTCGTAACACTTCTCTAACAAATATTATGCATGCGTAATGTTCTGCTTCAATATAAATTAGCAAAACTGCACATTGCTATTGTTAATCCACGAACTACACAGATCCTTACTAAACCTTTGTATACAACCATGTCCTATTCAAAGCTGTAGTCACTTTTAGCAAGCTTTATTAATGTCCTATGTAACCATTTCTTTTGCGGACAATATGAGACCGGCATTCAACTCCAATGTTCTGGCATAAACATTAATCCATTAGAAACATTACTCCATTCGAGTTCAAATAAGCACTACAATCCAACTTCGCCTTAAATCAATCAACTCCATACTTCTTTCCCTCTCAAAACATTGTCAAAACCAGGGCCAATCAATAACCTTCATACCATTCATATCGTCACCCTAATATCGTCAAAACAAAACAATCGTCAGCAATTCATACATAATCCAACAAAATACATTTATTGTTCTACCCAACCATCACCCGATTATCTCTTCAAATCTAGAAAAGCCTGGCAACGCCGGGCACCATAACTAGTATTTGTTTAAGAGTAATATATAAACTTTTAAAATATCAGCATATTTGAGGAAACATTATAAAAATTTTCAATAGGGTTTAAAAAATTTGCGCCATATATAACATTTAGCAGCAATTGTATTTATTGTATGTTCAAGCACCTTGACATGTAACCAAGAATGGCAATTAAAATATTGTTTCATGATTTGGAATAACCCAATTCTTCCGATCTTCTGCATTACTGCTAGTTTTTTTTTCCATCCGATGCAGATCCCATCAATTTTTTTATTGCAGATCAAAATTGAAGAGCGCAGCTCAATCCAAATCTATAGCTGCCCAATTATAAAGAACCAATTTGTAATCTGTAGCTCACAATCGATTCACAGATCTGAAACTGCTCGCAATGGAAGAACCCTGTCCAAACCTGTAGTTGTAAATATTGATTTTGGGATGAAATGGGAAGAACCCAGTTCAGATTTAGCTACAACTGGATCCGGAAGGAAGAAATCTGACGCCAACATCAGGATCGGCAGCACAAAAAATGCAATTTTTGACGAAAAGCTTCTGGATTATACTACCAGGTTCAATTCCGTCGGATCTAGACTGTCTGTTCCAGAGGTGGATAGCGTAGCTTTGGTCTTTGAGCTTTTGGAGCTTTAAAATCTGCCAATTTTTAAATTTTTGGCTATCTGGGCGCCGGAATAAACCGTCCATATGCCTCCAAGAAACTGGGTAGAACGCAGAAGATCGCAAAACTGTGCAATTTGCTTCTGAAATCCGACCCAAAACTCTGGAAATCAGATACGGCCCATTGTGGCCCCAAATATTTCCATCAAATGTTCCGGCAAATTCTTGCATAAATTCATACACTGCCCTGTGCCCCTTCTCAAAAATCATTACCGCATTGTTGATCCGATTCCATTGCCCTGTTTTTCGATCCTGACTCAGGCCCCACCTGCATTGTTTAAATTCGACAAACTTTAGAACAATCACATCTGTATCGAGATAAATCCTCCGAATTTGTGTACAACGCCGTTAATCGAAGTAGATTGGATAAATTTGCAGTGTCAGAGCAATTTCTTCCCGGATCGATTGATCCGTTTTTTAGGCCAATCAGCCAATCTGATGCCGGAGTAGATTGGAAAAGGTAGTTCAAATCTGGAGCTATGGCTAAAATGCGGTAATTGAGATCTAAAAAGGGTTTTAGGATTGAATAGCCCTGTTCTGTGTGTGTCGAATCTGTTTGACAGAATTACGACGCAGGCTTTATGATGCTTAAAAATGCTCTGCAAACACAGATTTTCCTCAATCCGAAGGATTGTAAACTGAAATCCATGTCAGAAAATTCTCTGCGAGCATTTGGCCCCTTCCGGCTCGAGAAAATGCTTCAATCTGCTCGAAAATCCTGTTTCAACCCCATCTGTTTTAAGAATTTTGATCTTCGCCCAATTTCTTCGCTACCCATTTCCTTTCTTCCTGATTTCTGGAATAGAAATATTCATCAGATCTGTCAGATGTGGCCCTTTTTTGAAGAAAGGGATGACTACCTGCCACTGCGTAGCATATTTTTTGTTTTTCTGCAAATTGATTGGCAATTTGGGTCTGCTGTAACGATTTTGCGGATCTGGTTAACCTCTGATGAATTATTATGCAAGGATCGAGAGGTAATTCTTGAGCCCACGTCAAATCCTGAGATTACAATTGGAAATTTGCGCAAAGGCAAAGGGTCGGATGAAGGCGAAGATGAAGAATCTGCATTTAGAAACGATTTGATATATATTATGTAACCGAAGAATAGGCAGGAAATTATGGACAAGACGCTTTGCCTGCCATAGCCAATCTGCTTCCGACTTCCCATCCCCTTTTTTCAACTTCCGATCATATAAACTTATGAATCAGACAAAATTCTTCAAGCATTTGTAAAGCCCATCAACGCTATTGCATCTTACAGTCTATTCTACTCAAATTTGATCTGATTTATTTCCAAACCCATAAAAAACTTCTGCTACAAACCCATTAATCTGTGCAATCCGCACAAACCCATGCACAATTTTCCAAAGAAAAATGAGGCAGATTTCTTACAAGAGTTTATCTGTTGACCCTTGAATGGGTCAAGAATCGATTGCGCGTATTCGGAAATGACAAGTCGAAGATCGGCCATTGAAATGCAGGAAAATTTCCACACTGGGAACTGAATTAAAACAACACCTCCACACGGGATGAGATGTTTGACCTACTGCTTGGATCAATTTTCGTATTCAACATGTCAGACCGGAGCCCAGAATGAGAAACCAGGCCCAAAATAATTTAATAGAGGATCAAGCAGGAGAATTTAGTGGTTTACAGTACCCGGGCAATGAATTGGCCAAATTTGGGCAAACGATAAAAACCAAGGACAAATTTTAGAGAAGGTACAGACATGGCCAGCAGCAACATGGGCCGGTTTGATGCGCATTGAATTGGCCATGGCTGCCTGACGGGACATGGGGCCACCGGATCTGCCATATCCCATTTTCTTCTTAATTACAAGTGAAGGGCTGATAACGGTTCCGTTATCAAACAGAACCATATCTTCATCCTATTATTATTTTTTACTATCATATATATGCAAAAACCCCCCCCCCCCAAAAAAAAAAAAAAAAAGACCAAAGACCGTAGAGCCAAAAAGCCATTTTTCACGCCATTTCAGGGCCATGATCCCAGTCAATAATGCATTCAATCATATAGTCAATAATACAAGGTGTGCCTGAGTATTTTCATAACAGAAGCCCGTCCTCCATAGCATACATTGGACTACAACAACAGAAAACATAATTGGATTAGAGGAAATTGTGAGCTTAACTTCAACTTCTGCTATTATAGGGGTTTTAATACAATCTCCTATAATATACTGCACATTTCTGTTCGTATAAAGATTGCGGGAGTAAGCAAAGTATGCTAAGAATATATATTGAATTATAAAGAAGAATATATTGAATAATAGGCCATTGTTTGAAACAACTCTGGACTGTATTACAAGCTGCTATTGAAGTTAACAGGAGCACGTCTCCCATCCAACGGAGCGGGTGTGCCAACAACATACACTTCAATTACAAATCAAATTAAAACAGAAGTATCCAGCAAAACACCACAACACGTTCATTTGCCCTGTCTGCAAACAAGCATAGGAATGTGCTTGCAAGAAGCTTGCTGGAACTACCTGCATGGAAGTGAAAAACGAAAAACGAAATCCAAACAGAAGATCCATGAATCATGCCCACTGCAGTAACCTTGCAACATGCACCCATCTTCTCATATGAACAAACAAATTCACCTGTTAGAATTGGCCAACATATTCCCTGAATGCAACAGGCAATTCAAATGGGAATGCCCTGCAATAAATCTGGAAGAGCAGTCGCTAGAGCAATATATTTATCCTCAAAATTTGGAGGCCTGGCTATGGCGGCAGAGGGCTAACCTATGAAACAATCCCACAAACAACCATAGCCATAGAACACAAGCCAACCCACAAGGTTAGACCTAGCCACAGCCATCGCCTTCACAAGCTTAAGAGCCACCGTTGTTTCCTTTCATGAAAACCTCTGAGCACAACCTGCCTGCGCCACATGTAACCGCCATCGCCTGCATGCTACATCTCCTTCCTTCAAACAATGAGTCGATCTAAATCCTTCTATAAGAAGGGAAAAAAAAAAACCTATAACCATGCAAAACCCAAACTCTATTTTCTTACCTCAGCAAAGTACGGTTTTGGCATACTTATACATGCCAAAACCATAGATAATCATGCAAAACCCAAACTCTATTTTCTTACCTCAGCAAAGTACGGTTTTGGCAATAACTCGAAGGATTTGTGATCAGCACAATCCTCAGCGTCCGTTGCAAACCTGTGATATGCCGGATCTTCCACTGCACGCCCAGAATCCACTTCTCCTTCATCTTTGGTGATAGCTCTGGTCGTGATAACCTTGTCGTAGATCGTGATAATCTTGCTTTGGGTCGTGATAATCTTGTATGGCGCAAAGATGGAAAGTGCGGGAGCCGGGATTCGGGGGCCCAACATCGGTGTAGGAGCCGGGAGCTATCTAGAATCGCTTACTCCGTGCAGCCACAACATGGCAACTAGGAGGATGACTGAGCAAAGCTCTCATAAATTTCGGGTCAGCTGAGCGCGTAATCCTTGATCCATTCCGGGTAGGTGAAAGTACTAAATTAGCTGCCATGTTGGTATAAAACCGGGGCGTACTAAAAACTAGCCATGTGATGACTTAATCGATGCTCTAGAGCTCCATTTATGGTCTGTCTGTTAAGGGGTTTAATATCCCTAACCCTTCTCATAACATGTCAATGTTCCTATGCAAAATGGCCAAGAACAAGCCATTCTATGGCGTAATGCATGTGGATGACCATGCAGTACGTCATGAAATGGTGAGTCAGGTAGCTATCGTCATGCCTAAATCCCATCTCATATATCTCTAGGTTGATTCTTGATGATTCATCTTGATATTCGATGACACAATAGATGTTAATAATATACCCTTTCTCCATGAAGTTTTCTCCATAAAACTAAATCCCAAACTCCAATATCTTTAGGTTGGTATATGGGCAGATATTTGAAATGCAACACATGTTACTCACTAGCACAATTTCTAGTGGAAATCACTAATATTATAATGATGGCTTCAAGGCATTAGATGCCATTCGCATAGACCTAAGGTCCCGCGACCGCTGCTAGTCGAGCGGTCACCACATGCCGTAATGGCGCACTAGTGACTTGAAGCCACAATATGGTATTTGGGGAGCTATTTGGTGGCTATGGCGCCAAGCCGCGATGCATTCGCTATGTATATATGCCTCTTTGCTCATGATGCATTCCGCTATGGCAAAAGATGGAAGGCCCAAACATAGATTTGGGCAATTCCAAAATCCAGTGATAATCGTGAGTGGTGGATACTCCTTAGAGTTTTCCAAAATCAAATTCAGACAAATAGATATTCCATGTAAATTAGAATTGAGAAATTAGACACATATACTTAACATGATCAATAATATGTCACTTAAGTATCTAAATATCGTAAATAAACTTAAAGAACACAAGCTTAGATTGTCAAAATCAGCTTGAAAACGCCATTAATAACCATAAACTAAGATGAAAAACAAATAAATCAACAAGTAGTAGCCATGAACTAAAATGTCGTATCCTCAAGATCACAAATATTATATGATGAACTCTTCAAAACTAATAATGAAGTCCGACGCAAGCCGTATTGTGTGTTAACATCATCGCTGATTTGAGAAGAGCCTCTTTGGGAGTCATGGCCATAAAAGGAGAAGTAGAAGAAGTCGTCACCCCACTTGATGGTCCAATCTCTCAAGCCGTGGTACTAGAAGGTGGTGTCCTTTTGTCAATGAAACAGCATCACTGCAGTTAGGATGCCGAGGAGTATCATGCCCTCGAGCGAATGGAGAATTATGGAAGTCACCACGCGTGAGTAGCCCCACACACCCACGCCCCTATAGTTGCACTTATTGATCTACAGAATGTTTGCATGTTGTCATTGCTCAAGCATGTGCATTTAAATTCAATTGACGCTTTTGAGGAGTAGATTTTCTAAATTAATGCCCGAGTGGTGAACGAAGGGGCATAATCATTCTTTCAATATTCCTTGCTTCATAATCACCATATACATCCATAATGCCCTTCTATTCTTCGCATTAAGGCAACCGGGCGCGACTATGTAACATCATTTCCCCTAAGGAAATAAAGACCACGACCGCCGAATCACTGTCAGTGTTAGAGTGCACATCCATTTCAAAAAGGCAAAGAACCGTCCTTCAATGGTATCATAGTTAGAAAAACACGTATCAAGATGATGTACCATAAATCACGTAACATGGTCAAACCATAAATGCCACCTTACAAGCATCCCCGACAGCTTGAGCATCTCCGGAAGAGGTACGTAAACACTTATTGTATGGACGATGCCGCCTCCACATTAACTTATAGTGCTCATCGCCGTTTTGCCAATCTTCACGGTTCTTAAATACAGAGCTTAATCAGAGCTTGAATATCTCCATGCATCAAACATATTCATGGTGATGTGGTTAAGGGTTACCTCAAGGATATGGTTCCCATATAGAGCATCATTCATGCACTCCACTCTTGACAATATGGTATACGTGGATCGTTGAAATTGACTTTGACAATTACCTTAGATGCATTAGCGTGTCAACACTAAATGGAGCAAGCAACCTGAGAGAGACCACATAGTAAGGGAGTACTCAACCTCATCGCCCCTCATCTTCCTTGTTCATACGTGTACCGCTCTCATTGAGGGGCCGACACAAGATAGGGTGTTCTTCAATGAACAAAAATCTGGGGCGATGACCTGCAGGATGTACCCGAGTATTGGCTATGGCCTTTTCCAAATGGTTGAGAATGTGCAACATTGCCGATTCCTCAAAATCACCATCGATCATATCATTTAATTGCCCGTGAAGTCACGAATGATATCCAAAGGTTTCGCGATGAGACATAGACATAATGCAGCTTAGCCCATCCATTAACATCAATCAAGGTTTAAAAGGTGACACTTTTCGCCATGTTAATAGTCTTCCTATGATGCTCAATAATGAACTCGATGGAAATCTTTATCCTGATCCATAACAAAAGCAATTGGGTAAATTTAGAAGGAGCAGTGGATATCATCAAGATAGCCCATCACTTTGAGTTCAGTGGAACCAAGTGGGAGAGGAGTTAATACCCTTTCATTTGCCATCCGCTATATACACAAAGATACATAAGATGTTAAAACTACCAAAAGTGAAGTTTAAATATAAAACATAAAAAACACTAGACACCATGAAATATGTACTCGCCAAAGAGTACAGTATGGGGCGCCACTAGGGAAGGCGGTGTGTTAGCGGTGTATGTAATATGCCCTCGCTTGGGGTCCTGCACGGATCGCCTCGAGGGACGTGATTCTGCGGAGATCCTGAAGTCCTACAGGTAAATCCCCGAGACAATTTTGTCACGCTGATTTTGCTAACGAGGAGCGAAGAACAAGAAAAACTCGCATAAAACACTGTAATACACAATGAACACACAAGACACACTTGTGGGAGAACACCCAAGTAATCCATTGATCAAAAACAAGTGTACAATGAAGGCTCCGTGCATATTAACAAAGCGCATCAAAGATGTCCGCTTCAGAGTGACACAAAAAGAACACTGGTCCTTCGGCGAGCAAAATGCTACAATATATAGGAATACCTGAGTGGCCTACGGGTCAATCTGATTCATCATGACAACGCTGCTCCACTACTTGGGCACTCGAACAGAATCAGCCGTCTCAAGGCCGCGTGCTAACAGACAAGCAGTGACCCGCCAGGTCCTACCTTTTGGGTCTTCCGCTTCTTGGAGGAGCTTGACCAGCCAAGTGGCATGCCTTCTTCTTGTGGATCCTCTTCTCGACACATCATGGCCGCTGGGGCCTCAGCCATGCAAAAGAAGTATAGACTCAGGTGTCACAGTACTGTGGCTAACACTCCCCTACCAAACTACACTTTATCGCTGTGAAAAGGGGCATGAATTCGGGGTGGAATCCTCGCTCATCTTTCTCGATCTGAATATAGAGATGAGGAGGCTCACCATCAGATTCACCGAGTGTTCGCCTTTTCCAGATTTGCTTGAGTCCCGATGCCAAAACACTGCCGCTTCCTATGAGAAAGCTCTTCGTGAATCATGTTCTCCAGCTGATGCGGATCTCGTATTTAAAGATTTGTGACTTCCATGTATACATTAAGGTCCAACCCGAACTTTCCAAAGATTTGCATTAGTTGCAAAATGATCCGCACTTGCGCTTCTCGCAGATACTGAGTATGGTCGCGCGAGTGCCGCATTGCACTCGCTGCCGGGAATACGATGGATCAGCTGAAGTTTTGCCTTGGCAAGGAAAAGTTGCTAAGACCGTAAATTGCATTCGGGCGCCTTCCAATGAACACGATTAAGCATGTATATCCGTGCTTGTTGGTGTTGTCCAAAGTTCATCCTCACGCCATTTGCGCTCGCTGGACATGAAGCGCGGGTCCTAACGTTGTCTGCCGCAATTGCCGTGGGTGTCCACCGTATGTTCTTGACTTCGCGATCCGTGCACTTGTCTCCATGCCGGGAATTGACCTGATCGAGGTGGGCATCCAAAGCTTGCTAGTGTACTGGGTTGTTTGGGGGTTGGTGCCGGTCATCCTCGCGAGACTGCTCTTTTGGAATTCCACAATATCTTCTCGTGTAGTCAAGCTATAATCGCCTCCCATGCACCGGAATGTACATGTGTCAGTCACGTGCAATGTGGTCCCACTCCATCGTGGAGGACGCTCGTTTTCAGCCCGCAGCGACCGTGCAAGGAAGCATAATGTTGTAAGAACAATCGCGGTAAGGTCAAGTTCTTGTCGTTCGTAGTTGTATAGTTCAAGGAGCGCGTTGCTCAGCCTAGCCATAGCTCCACTTCTTTCTCAGAAGAGGCATGTATTCTCGAGGTATCAGCTTTGCGTAATTTTGTATCTTGAGGTATTTGTTCTTCTTGGTCAAAAGAACTCGGCCGCCGCGGTATCTCCTTTTTAAAGTTCTCGCTATGCTTATCCAGATGAGCCCGAGTAACATGTGCCGTAGAAGTCGCGTATGACATAAGGCCGTGGGGCTATGGTTCTCGAGAGCTTAAATGGTCGAGATCTCAAGAACCGTAGGATATCAAAATTGACGAGCACAAAGTGTGCCTCGTCGCGGACGTACATCAAGGCCACGTCGCTCGACATCGCCTACGCCGTGGGATCTGTGGTATCACCCTTTTGTTTCTCACCCGTAATAAAAGAAAAGTGTTTTTCCTTGCTTGCACATAGTCATGGTAACCGGGCCGTTTCCGGATAGTCTGTGTGAATAGCGTAAGCAAGCCGATAGGTTTGTTCCCCGCTTTTTCTCGCGATCATCATTGCCCCGCTCACCATCTAAAGCTTATCTTGTAATCTCGCAATGATATCTTGTTGCTCTGGAGATCGGGTTCATAGCCTGCGGATTTTGCGTGAGGTGTCCGGAATTTGCTCCGAGAAGTTGGGGAATCGAGGAGCTTGAAGCTTGAGTACTGGTGTCCTGCTTTGAGTACCATTTCAAGAGCATCCGCGCAATGTTTTGCCGTGAGCTGGTCTAACTTGCCTTGGAGATGCGTATGTGAGCATCCTTATTCTCGCCAAGAAGGTGGTTTCGAAAGTCGCGACCTTTGACCTGGCATCAAGTTGGTCAGACGGCGTGTCGCTCTACCGAGTAGCAATATTCGCGATCTACCGTGATTGTTGTAGCGGTTCCCAAGATCGCTAGTACTTGGTGTCGCTTTTGTTTGAGGGACTCCCTTGAGTTCCTTGACAATGTGGCCGGGATTGATGAAGGGTTGCCTGGAAGGATCATGAATCGATTGTGCAAGGCTTCTTCTGGCTCACAAATACCCAAATCGTCTTCGCACAGACTTCGCTTGGAGTTGGTCCACCTGGACCGTGGTCGCGGCCCTCGTGGTCGCTACAGGAGTTCGGGTGATCACGAGGGGCATCAAGGCAAATGAGGACAGCTTCATCAGAGGTATCCACTAAGTGTGAGGAGGTGGATGGGATGGCTTTTGGTCTGGTTACCCTGTTTATGATCCTGGTCATTGGCCGAGTGTCCTTGTGAGTACTCTCGCGGAGATCAATGGGAGTTTTGTTGTGCTGTCATTGTTGTTTTTGCCGTTGTCGCGAGTCTGAAAGTGGAATTGTTGCACAAGGTTAATCGTTGTTGTTCGGGTGGTTGGTTATCAAATGTATGAATAGGTTTAGAGAATTGGAATTTACAAAAAAGAGGGTGGAGACGGGTTGTGAAATATTTCTCAATCGAGTTGGTCGCCGAGATTGATGCAGGCCGAAGGAGGAGAGTTTGGTTGAAGACCTTCAAAGCATCAATAAGGTCGATGTTACTGGTGGAGAAGGGGGCATGATGGCGCCAGGGTCCGATGATTAATGAAAAGCCCGAAGTGGGCTCCCATGGGGCATTCCAGGAAGAGTTAGATTTTTTTCAGTCTCAAGGTTCCTCGCGAAATCTCCGAGGCCGTGAGTTGAGTCCAATTGATTGTTTCAAAGGTGTGTTGGTGAGGATATAAAGTACGTGATGGTAGAAAACACATCGCTAATAGAGGTATTCTTCATGGAGTAACCTTAAAAATTTCCCTCCAAAGAAACTTGGTAAAGGCAGCATCATGTTGCTTTGGAAAGGTGACGTACTTAATTTGTGCAAAGATTATAAGGAATGTGAAAGCAGACTTGGAAATATCATATTGACCAATGTCAAGGTAAGACAAGGTATCATTGGGATTGGGTAGAGAAAAGGCAGAGGCTATGGTTTGAGGGTTTAGGAGTATAGGGTTTCCATCACTTCAGAGGTATATCCATCTTCGGCCACTAAAAGCTACAAATTGCCGTAATTTGTTCTGTTGGGAGCCGGAGTTCCTGCAGGTAGAAATGAAACAATCCTAACTCACCAGAGGTTATATAGGTGATGCTGCATGTGGAGCCGGTGCAGATGAAGAAACTAACTTGATATTTTCGAATTGCGCTGATCCATTGGTGCAAATGCTGTTGAGTGTTGAGTTCTTGGAGTAGAAGCTTTCATCTGAAGGTCGAGGTCGCCGGAGTACGTAAGTCTAAGGACGGGAGTGGGAGTAAGGAGTGAAAAGTGAGGAGGGAAGTGACTCAAGAAGGGTTTTTGAGAGTCGCGGGGAGACACGTGTCGAAGATCGCGGACGATTGAGAATCTCAAGAAGAGACAAACACCTCGCACTAAGATGCGTGAGAGTTCCCGGGCGGAGAATAAAACTTTAATGAGTGACGGTATTAATCATAGCCATCGTAATATTAAAAAAGAGGAGCTCTAAAAGTTTGCGTGTACAAAAATATCGCTGGGGAATGATTACTTAATATCTCAGGAGGTGACTGGCCGTGAACAAATGCTAGGGTTGGTATTCGGGCCATACAGTTGTCTGGCTGAGAGAAGAACCAAAATTCGCGGAAGATGGAGAACTCGAGCAACAAATGGGTCCGCGAGAGCTTCCATGATCGATTACATGCAAGACGACGCCCATCCGTATGCCTGGAGGAATCACGGATTCCCTATGGATCCTTGGTTGAGGCACCGCCACAACTCCGGAGATGAACTCGAGTCGAGGTGATCGTTTCACCGGAGTGGTCGCACCGTGGGCTTCCGTGATCCTCTCCTAGTGGAGTGCCCCTCGTGAGTAAAAGGGCGAGTAGCAAAGATGATAGGGGTTTTCCCCAATTTTGTTTTCTAGAAGGTTTAGAGACTTTTCGGGGTGAAAAAATCCCACGTCAGAATTGTAGCCTTCTGCAATTTTGTACATAATAGAAAGTGTTTCTCATAAATTTGTACAAGTGGTATCTTGTTGTAAATTTGTTCTCTTGAGCTAAGGATGCCGCAGTTAGGGTTTGAAATTTCTTGAGTCGAACCATTGACTAATGTAGGAAATGGAGTGCCATCCAATTTTTGTAATTGTAAAACTCCGTGAGATGTGGTATCTCGAAATTTTGTAGCGGTCCTGTACCTATCCGAAAGCTTGAGTTTGCCAGATGTTGTTGGATATTCTCGAGTCGCATGCAAGAACTAAGTCGCCAATTTGAAAGTTTTGTTTTTGATGTGTTTGTCATGCCATTGTTTTGTAGTTGTTTGCCTTGTTGAAGGTTCAAGAAAAGCATCTCTTCAAGTTATCCACTTGTTCCATGTGTTTGATAAACTCGTTTGCAAAGCCGATGGATTATGTTCGTTGTTAATCGGGAATTTGAGTGAGTGGTAAAATGAACTCAAAAGGCATAAGAGCCTTCTTGGCTATACAATAAAGTCTAAAAGGTGTTTGACCAAGCATATTTTGTATGTTGTATTGTAAGCCCATAAAACCGTAGGTAACTTATCTTGCCAATCTTTTTCAGGATCACAAATCTTCTTCGCATCGTGGATAAGCACCTTGTTTGTGCTTCAAGCCATTACCACGGGATAGTAAGGCGGCTTTTTCGTGTGATGAATGCGTATAGTTAGTGAGTTCTCAAGAATAGTGTGATTGATGAAATGAACTCCACTTATCACTAACTAATTCTAAGGACATCCAAATCACAAGTGATGATGTTCTTGTAGAGAACCTAGTCGCATTCAGCGTACCGCAGTTGTCGTAGAGAGCACACGCCAGCCCCATTTGCCGTATAGTCCGTGAAGACTGTAATGTAGCGCGTTCTAGTGTTGATTATGTGTGGGTCCATGGGACCAACAAAATCCATACCCCATTTGGCAAAGGGGAAAGAGGCGTGGCTATTGGCGTGATGTGCGGTGAGCTGCCACGCGTCAGTGGGTCTACTAAGCCTCTCGACAAACATCACACGCGGCGCAGGTGTATTTGTGAGCATCTTTGAAAGCGCGGCTAAGAATACCCGCCAGCGAGGAGTTTCACAGGTTGTTCCGCTGAAATGACCACCGCCAAGTCCTTCGTGGGGCTTGTTTGACTAGATCGTGGACTTCGTGAGGAAGAAGAACACATCGCCGGAGCACATTGTCTTTGCTACATTTATAGAGATGGCCAAGAACCATCAGATAATCTCTCGCAGACTGCTAAGGAATTGTTGTTTGCGTGGTTGTCTTTCTCCGGGAGAGAGCGTATCACTTGACTCCGGGAGTGCGCCTCGCGAGGAGAAAAGCTGCTGGATAGTCGCGGGTACCAATGAGGCGCAGCAAAGAAACCGTGAACAAGCTTGAGCATCCTGAAGGGCACGCGGAACTCCTTCCCGAGAGGATCATCCGCGGTGTAAGGCGTGAAAGATAGTTTGGGGACCGTGGTGAGCCAGTTCCGCCAGAATAATTTCAAAAGGGGCGTAAACTTGCAATAATATCAATAATATCCATCGAAAGCAAGGGGTTTGGCTATCGACATTATAGAAGAGCTTGATGATCCACATGTTTAATTTGACTACCAAGAAGATAGTGTCGAAAAGCTGCTAAAATAACAAAAAGATAAGGCCAAGGGCTTCCTTTCCGCGGGCCTAATAGTTGCGCCACAGGATTGAGTTTTCCGGCCGGGCGATTCTGATGGGCTTGTCCTTGATTTGGTATACTCTGAGCTAGAATGTTTCCAATCGCGAAAGCCCTCAAACATCAACATGGACATGGAATGGTTTGTCCCATTGAGGTGCAGGTACTATACCTGGGGCTTCTGTGGAGCTTGACTTTGAGTTCTTAAAGCTTGATTTGCATCGCATGTCCAAGTCCCATGTATGGATTTCCAAATGGCCAGAATTGATCGCGCACGGCATAATTCGAATAAAGGTGGCATAGAAGTTGACTTTAAGCAAGAAAGGAACGCGGTGTCCTTTGATGTTCGCAGTGGATATGCTCGATGACACAACACCGATTTTACCGGGTCCGCTGTAATGCCGCAGGTTTACTCAATTTACATGTCCCGTATACAAATTCGAGACACGTAAGGTGCACTTTTCCGATTGAGGCTAATTCCTGCATTCATCACAAATGCTGAAAACTAGTTCGCTTTACCAAATGGTCCATAACGTAAGTGTAAGTGAGAAGTCATCCCAAAGACTTGCGTAAAGGGATGAACTTGCATGTACTTGAAAAACAACAGCTATTAATGCGCTGAAATGTGTGGATGGTGAGTTTGACAATCCAAAAGGAAATCTACTTTTAGCAAAGGTACCCTCATGGAGTAGTGAAGGTAGTCTTTAGTTGATCTTCTTCTAATGGATATTTGATTATGAATCGAGAAAGGCCGCCCATGAAGGAGTACATCTCGTGGTCTACATCTTCCAACACTTGATCCGGTGAAGGGGAGAGGGAAATGATCCCTTTCCGCGGGTTTGATTGAGTTTTCTATAATCCACACAAACGCTGTAATTTTTCCATTATGTTCGAGGGCAATAACAATAGGGACTTACCCATTCAATGTTTGACCGTGAGATAAGTCCAAATACCCAAAAGCTATCAATTTCGGTTTCTCTTTAACTCACTTAGTTTGGGTTAAGCCGCAGACGCTGCTGCTAGATGGGTCTAGCATCTCGGCTTGGTGGGAATCGAGTTGTCCCAATTCTTTCTTGATACTCCTGAGGTTCTTGTAGCCCAAGCAAAGATGTGCTTGAAACGCTTGAATACAAGAATGGCTTGCTCCTCAATGCCGGGCGTGAGGTCGCTAATCGGATTGGTTGATTTGTTCCAATATCAATTATGTCTGGTCAGTAGAGTTTGAATGTGGAATGACTTGATCATCCCAACAAGGTGGGCCGGCCTACGTAGTAATGGCTGTGATGTTCATATGTTGACCAATTTTTGAAAAATAGTGGCTGCCACTAGAGTTGGTGTGGTGTCTTCTTGAACGTGAGGAGGAGCCGGGGTACCGCCTTCCTCATGTGGAACCAATGTGACGTTGTTACAAGGTGTCAAATAGGGGTCAACCAAATAAGTTGTTATGCCTTTATCAATATCCATGTCTTCCCATGGTTGATTGTATATTCGGTAAGCCGTGAGTGGCAAACCCTTGGCTTGTAACCGATAGGTGTTGCAAACTTGTTCAGAGTCACCGTCTCTGGGATTCAGCCGCGATCTATTAGTAAATGATCCGCCCGCGGGTCGACCATCGCGGCGCGGAGTTTGCCATCTCGGTGATAACAAGTTGATCCGTGGCTCAAAGAGTGAATGCTTTTAGCTTGTCCCAAAAAGGGTCGCCCTACTAACATTTCATAATCTCCTGATCTTCTCCCCGCTTCTCCAAACACCGTAATTCCATGGTAAATTGTAGATCTCCAATATTGGATCGGTATTGGGTTGTGTAACTCGTAATGCGGATATGGCCACTTCCGCAAGCTTGATGTCAAGGCGCGCGATGGAGCTCCCTTTATGCCCAATTGTCGCCCGAGATTATCCTGCGATAAGATTGATCAAGGCCGCCACCACATCGACCAACATGGTGAACAAATTTCTTTGGCCCACGGTGCATGCACCGCGGGTGTTGATGTGGCGAATCGCATTAATGTGCAATACGTGTTTTGTAAAATGTGCTCGTGAGGTGTCGACATAGTTGTAGGATAGTCGTAGCAAGGCCGAGAGGAATTTTGATTTTAGCAAGTTCTGTTGGTTCGTGAGGGATTGCAGTAGTTGTGGTGGATCCGTATTGTTGTTGTTCTCAAATAATAGATGTCGCTAAGCATTGTTGAGGAGGTCGCATCAAGAAGAATGTTGAGTGGTGGTGTTGCGTATGTCGTGGCATTCGTGGTCGCGGGTTGGCTCCGATCACGGTGGTAGCATCGGGACAGACTTGAGAGTGCCTTACCTTCAAGACGCTCGATGAGTTGAAGCAGACTTTTGGCGGTTTAGGTTGAACATGAGGAAGTAGTTGATCCAGATTGGGTGCAAATGAACAGATTTTGGTTGGATGGCTCACCGGTACGTAATCTGGGCCGTAAAAACTTGGTGCACCTGGGAAAAGCTTATGGCGGGGAATGAGGGAGAACTCTCAATCCAAATTTGGAGTGATTCAAGGTCGGTGTTGATTGCATGGTAAATTTCTTCTGGAGTTGGATCATCCAATTGTTTTTGAGTTGTTTGCCGCTACGTGGTTAAGTTGTTGTGGTGGCTGGTGGTTGCTGCTGAGACCGGGCGGCCTTGCCTTCCTTTGGCTTCCCATACTTGAAAGGTGTAAGACGTGACCGCCGTGGTTTGATTGGTGCCGAATTTGTATTTGAACTTGAGGAAGTTGAGGACACCGGCAGACCGGATGACCCCATTGGTCACGCTTGAAACATTGGGACTTGCTCGACTGCAAAAGTGGAACGAGGAGGTCCACGCGCTGTGGTTGCCGTTGTTGTCAGTTGTTGCTGTTGTCGGCTGCGTTCGTCTCGCGGGTTTTCAGCTTGCGCGGGTACCTTCTGCACTTGGTGAACAAGACGCATGTCGACACGGATTTGGTCGTGGGATTTGTACATTCTTCAAGGTGTGGTTCTCGCATGTTGCGCCGCTTGCAATGGATCATGCTATCCACAGAGTTACACTCATTCGCTGCATGTCCCGAAGTACCGCAAATAGTGTACACCAAATGTTAAGCTTTGGGGAAATCAGCCAAGGGAGGCACGAGGTGCGCTGCGGGTGTAGCCGAGGAAATGGGAGTATCGCGGGTTTGATCACCGCGTGAGGAAAACATGAACAGAGTGATCGACTAATTCAATGGCTTCTTGTAATGTCTTGGGGCTTAAATACTCGCCATAAATCGATGTGAGAGTGTGGTAAGCCTTGAAGAAAACCACACTAGAATTTGGCTTTGGGTTGGAAATTCTTCAACTTGTTGACTAAGATCTCATAAATGGCCTCAAGCAAAGTCTCGCGCGATTCTCCCGGTTCTCGCTGGAGGCAAGCTGGAGAGGTCGCTCGCCAGCGCTGTTGATCATCCGCTAGCGGGTGCCGCGAATGGGAAAGAAAGAGGTCTTCATGTGTATCCAATCTTGTTTCAAAGTGGGCTTTTGTTTGCCATCACCATTCGTAAGTGCTCCACGCTAGGTCGTCAAAAGATGTGGAATTTAGTTTTGGACGGAGTGACCATTGAGATCCGCAAGTGACTCAAATTCATCCATGTGAGCCTCGAGCACTCGGGTCTATGTGTTTACTCTTATCATTTCCAAAGAGTGATATTGGAGTTTTAAAGCATGTGTAGGAGTCTACGCGATGAATGGTGTTTGCATTTGTGGAAAAGAAAAGACAGAGGTGTTGGTTGTCGTGATAGGTACCTAAACCGCATAGGTTGTGTGGAGATTAGTAAAAAGAGGTACTGGGCGTTTTGTAGTGGGAACAAAGGTTGTGAGATTGCATGAACAATGCGGTGGGGGAAATGTGCTTAAGGGAACAGACGGGTAGGGGAATTGACAAAGGTGGGAAGCGGTGGCACCAAGTTCAAAGAAAAGATTACCATCAGAGAAAACATTTTGCACATGTTCCGTGAGAAAATTGGCGGTGGTTCTGTCGATCTTGAGTTGGGGATTCCTATGGAGTAAATTCAAAGGGTCAGTGTGTTGGGTGTACCGCAGGATGTGGCTAACAGGAATCCGAATAATGGCGACCTTCCAATAAAGGAGAGGTCGGTCCGAAAGTCAGTCGTGGTGTAGGTGGAATGTGATTAGCGCCAGTATTACCTGAGAAGAGACAATCGAACTGTGAGTGTATATGTGGACATATTCATGAGGCGTCAAGAGCCATGGCATCGGGCGCTCTTGACTCCATCCGTGTTGAATATCGGCTTGTGAGCAAGAAGGGATTGAACATGGTATCAATACAAATGTATGAGCCGCATCAGCGCTGTTTGGGGTCCGGCACGGACGCTCGGGAGGATGCATCTCTCAGGAGATCCTTGAAGTCCCGGGCAGTGGTAAATCCCGAAAGACACCTTGTCACGCTGATTTTGCTAACGTGAGGAAAGAACAAGAAAACTCGTGATAAAAAACAAAGAATTGCAATACACAATGAAAACACACAAGACACTTGTGGAGAACACGGCAATCCATTGATCAAACAAGTGTACAATGAAGGCTCAAAAGAAAGACAACAAAGCACTCAAAGATGTCCGCTCAGAGACACAAAAGAACACTCTGAACCTTTTCTCAAGGAGCAAAAATGCTACACACATATAGGGAACACTGAGTGGCCCACCGCCCCGACCGACCTCATCATGACAACGCTGCTCCACTACTTGGGCACTCTCAACAGAATTTAGGCTGTCCATGTCAGGTTGTGACAAGTAGTGGGTTCCGCCGTGGGTCCTACCTTTGGGTCTTCTGCTTCTTGGAGGAGCTTTGACCCGGCCAAGTGGCTTTGTGGATCCTTCTTTCGACACCGTGGCTGGGGCTCGGGCCTTCTCATGCAAATAGTAAGTATAGACCTGTGTTCAAGCAGCAATGTATAACACCGCCCAAACAAGACACATTATAAATACAATAGAACATAACAAAGTACACACAAAGGTTATGCGGGCCAATAATACTATGGAAGTCTAGTGAAAAAATGTAAAAAATAGTGAGCAATTGATAGACGAAGAATCAAGTTTTACAAGTCCGGATGTGGAATTGCGTACCGAAATACACAAGAACCATCCAATATCACAACCTCGATGAAGAGAAGGATAAATTTATGGGAAATCTATATATAATGATGTCCAAGACAATGTAAATGTTGAAACAATAATAAATTTAGCCAAAGACAAAGAGTCCAATGGAAAAAATGAGTAGAACCAATGCACGCTTAAATCCAAAACCTAAGTTCATGATTGATGCCGGCACCGCATCATCCAAGAGCATAAGTTAGTATAAAGATAGTAATTAGACTTGGGAACTGCAGGCATCAACACATCAATCCATTTGTTATCGATATCCAAACTTAGAAATTGGAAAACATCAAACAATTCTACTACTATGAAATCATCATATGAAATAGTTGTGTAAACACTAAGAATGCAAAGAGCACATTTGCTTTGCATTAACGGGAACTGAGAACCTGAATACAACTACCACTGGTCAGATGTATGTAATACAGCAGTGGATTATGCAGACTGGTAAGACCGACCATCAAAATCTCCATGGTCAATCACCATTATCTATCAATTGAATATACATAAACAATGGAATCGGAAGCTGATACCATGTCCAAGTAAGGCACTAAGTGCTTGCATTTGCCTTACATCATGCAACCACATAATAATACATCATAATACAGATGTAGAATATGTAGACTGGTTGAGATAAAATCAAAATCTCCATAGTCAACCACCATTCTCAAATTGAAGGTATAGAAACACTGGAATCAAAGGCTGAAACCATGTTTGAGCAAAGCCATGAGTGTTTATTTATGTCAATCCATTAGAGTTAAACGAACAGAAAGCAACAGGAACGACAAAACAGAGATAGAAGCAAATGAAAAAACAAAGAAGAAAAAGGAACAGAGACAAGACAAAGGCCAGTAGAGAAAAAGCAACGGAGAACAAAGTGCAGACAGAAGAAAAGACCAACAGAAAGACAAGGAGAAGAAAAAATTAAAAAATCGACCAAGAAGTCAACAAATAAAAACAAGTAGGACCAGAGGACAATACAGGTGGACAGACCGGGCAAGCTAGGGGACATACCTGACAAGATGGCCGTACACAGCACCGGCTGACAGCGCCAACAGGGAAACCAAAGAGAAGGAAAAAAGGAAAAAAAATTGAAGTAAAAGCACCGAAAAAAGAAGGAGGAAGAATAAAACAAATAAAATAAAAGTAACAAAAATAAAAGGAAGGAAAAGGAATGCCTTAAAAAATAAAATAAAATAACCACTCCAAAACCAACATAACAAAGGAAGAACTCAAGAAGAAGGTTGCTCGAAAAACCAAGGAAACTGGCCAATGAACAGAGGCCAAGAGCAACACATACAGGCCCACAAAACGAAAAAAGTAAAATAAAAATAAAAATAAAGTAAAAAACAACAAAGGCCAAACCAAAGAAGAATCATAAACAACGAACAAAGAAAGAAGACAAATAGAAGCAAAAGGAAAGAAAAATGAAAGAAATAACATGACTAGATCAAAGCACCTAAATACACAACCATGAAGAAGGTTGCATGAAAAAACCGAAGACACTAGCAATGGAACAAATATGCAGTAAACCAATCAGACAGGCCTACTCGACGAGATTAAAGGCCCAGAGACAGGTTAACCCATCTGTAAAATCCCAATGACTGATCATTAGAACATTTAGATGTTGCATTTCATAAATAAAGTGTTGCGTGTGTGTATGTGTGTGTGCGCGCGCAGCGCGCGCGTGTTTGACGTCTGGATGTTTGTGGATTTGCTTAAGCTAGATAGCTATTTAAACCATATGTTCTACATACGGTCTTGTTTGTAATGGAATGACAAGTTACCTATGGTCTTGTCTTTGCGTGTACGGTACAGAGGTTGCCTTCTTCAAAGAGTTGGACAAGCTCTGCCTCGGCTGCCTCTTGCAATGCACGCACCATCATCGGGATGACGTGATAGTAGGTCCTAAAGTCTTGCATGATCTCTTGTAGCAGGCGCTCGAACATGGCTTTCCGAATCAAGAGATTCGTGCACTGCAGGAAGTGCTAAATCTCCATAGAAGGCTCTGATGTGCTTGGAGTTGGGTCATTGATGAACCCTCTTTGGCATCCTAGGTTGAGGTGGAGGGGGCTTAGGTTGGTTCTTTTGCCTGCCACCCTTTATGAACTTCTGCACATTCAGCTTGCAATACCAATCATTATATCACATCCACCCTAGAAGTAGACCTTGAAGGCTGCCTTCTTCCTCTCAAACTCGATGTTGTGCTTGAATTTAAAGGGTCTCTCTCCCACCCTTTGCTTCTTTGTTGGCTTAGGTGACTTGGACCACACCGGGTACTAGCTGCGGCCGAAAGCATCGGGTCGATACTTCCCAACCCTCCTTCTACATCACTTTATTCTGTATATATCACACATGGAATCCCAACTAACGCCTAGGTCCGATATGCTAGGAGCTGCTTTGCATGTGATTATCGAGTATATATGGCAGGTTTAATGTCTCTACCATGGGACCGATTGGTCATACTTGAACCCGTGACCTCGGAGCAATGGATTTTTAAGGTCCTCGTTACTAGACCGATATTGGTCTATACATGTTTGTAATCTTTAAAAACTTATAATTAAACACGTGTCCCATTATGTGCACGTATTTCTATGTTTCCTCACTTAGTCTCCGAGTCTAATCCCCGCTGTTTGATAATGCCCCTCTCCTTAAGAGTTGTGATCTGCTGATTTTGCTAGAAACATCTAATATTTGGAGAGCTAGTTGTGGACTATCTAGATGTCATCAAATTTTATTTTGTCAATATTTGGAGAGCTGGTTGTGGGCCTTTTAGATGGTTATGGAAAGCTGGTTGTGGCTGCTTGGAGCAGGTTTTTTAGTGCTAGGATCTAAGGTTGACCACTTTGGGTCAAAGGTTCTGAGCTATTTATACCAATCTCTCAAATAATATGATATCTTGTTCAAGTCTATTGAGATAATGATTATCAAAGTGTATTTGCGAATTTGGATAGTTATCTATTAGCAGTATCTTAACAATAGTCCCTTGTGTTATTTCCTACCCTAAGAGTGTAGGCATGTCACAAATGATCAAGGAACATATACATCAATTTGATTATCTAGATTTTGTAGTGAGAGGGCACCCAAAGGGCACCCCATTACTCAAAGATGTAATTGACAAAACATCTTGGGAAGCAAAAGACAAATGCTTCTCAACAAATTTTGTTGTAGCATTTCATTATTTTTCGCGTCTCAAAGATTAACCACCATATTCTCCTTGAGAAATTAAAAGTCTGCCATTTAGGTACAAGCCATTAAACTAATCTTCACTATCCTTGCATCTAGTGTCACATTCTACTTGAGGAGTTAATAGTCTTGCCATTTAACTATAAACCAATCTTGTAATGGCATCTCATGAGTTGTGCTTCCCCCTTATTTTATTTGAGTTGTTTAGAACTTTCCCCTTAAAATAGAAAGCACTACCCCAACAACTTAAAGGACATGCAAGCTCTGGTTAGAAACACGAATAGTTGGCACAGGAGAGTCATTTCCACCACATTCGATCTTCTATTAGAATTTTGACACTTATTTGAATTTAAATTTTTCCAACGCCTTAGTGAAATGCTTGTGGTAAAAAGAGGAGCGGACCAGTTGACATTTTCTCATCAATAGTCGCCGGCTCAGGCGGAATCTCATCTAAGAAGGGATATCCATAATGGCATCTAGCATCTGGACATGAGAACATAACTGCAAAATACAGGAACGTTGACTTTTATTGTTATTAATAAAAACAAAAACAAATGCGGGGATAGCTCAGTTGGGAGAGCGTCAGACTGAAGATCTGAAGGTCGCGTGTTCGATCCACGCTCACCGCATTCTGTTTTCTCTGATTTTTACATTTTGGCGAATCATGGCTTAGTGTTTTAATACCAGTTTCTATAGTTGCTCGATTGACGTAATGCTAAACGGTATTGTTACCTCAATGAATGCAACTCTTATTCTTATACAATCGCAAGCCACGTTTTTTTATTCACTTTCAACATTGAGGTGTTCTAAAGCTGTTGTATCCTTGTTATCTTGGTTTTATACAAAAAGCTTCAATATATGCTTGCGCAGATCAGACCAAGCTTTATACTTCTACGGACAGACCTAAAATGAAGATGATTCCAATCTGTTGCTTTAAGTAATACCTCTCTTAGATGGCATTCCAGTGCAGTCTATGGATCTATACAAGCACAGATCAATCTGCAGAAACGCATTGAGTTTATATCTGAGTGTTTGACACAAGGGGTATAGCTATACTTGTTTCCATCTAACTTTAGATGGTAATATTTTGAATCGCATAAAACTATTGAGTATTGCATTGGTTAAAATTGATCCTTCATGTCTCAATAATAGCTTTCCATTATACGTTATAAGTTTTGCAACAGTAAGTGTCAAATCATAATAACATGATTTCATAATGCATCGTTGCCCTGCTGCTTAAATGGCATTTGAATGCTTTCCATGTCACAAATTCTTGATGATTTCATCATACAAATCTCTTATTTCTCCCACATCATATATTTCAATGTTTAACCAGAATGGATTTGAAGGCTGTGCCCACGGTGCCACTTATAACATCAACTCATTCAAGCTCCTTGTTAAGCCAACCAGTTCTCTTTTGTAATGGTGAACGCCGGATTGGCTGTGGATGTTATAATTAATGTTCGTTTCCCTAAGGCAGATTACAAACCTGCATGGTAAAGCCTGCATAAATTTTAATAATGTTATGAAATAATGAAAGCAATGAATAACATTCATTTTCTATTACCCTGTGTAGAGGCAAATCCTGCAGGCAAGGTCTGCTCGCTCAATTTTGCAGGCATCAAGCAAGTTTGTCCATGCCTTTGGCACTACATTCAGTGCCACACACCAGCAGATCTTCAGCTTCATTTAGAGACCCCACGACAAAACAACTCAACCATACATCCATAATGATCAAGCGCTATATGAGAAATTGTAATTCCCAGTAATAGACAAAAAGATATCGGTGTCCAATGTCTAGCAAGCCAGCATGTTCATACATGCAGATGCAGAACCCCAACAAATGTGTGATTTTATTTTGGTCGAACTCCTCAACGCCGCATTCTATGGAACATTTTGAGCCACATCTCCATGTTGACCATATGCTATAATCATTGTTGTCCATGACACCACATCATGTTTCTTCATTTGATCGAATAATGCTTAAAAGTATCTTTCACACTGCCAGATTTTGCATACATGTTAATACGCATTTCCACTGCCATATCTTAATACCGCATTAGTACTGGATAATGTAAGAATGAATCCTTAATCCCATCTGTTATGCATGAAATACTGGCACATGCATCAAGAATATTCAAGTAAGTTACCTTTGTCTGGATTCAGATTTTCTGAATGTATTTGCAGAATATCGACATGGCTGCTTCATGATACCCATTGAAAAGCATATACAGTAATCATGGCATTCCATGCTACCAGATTTTGCTGCTTCATTTTTATGAAAACAAGGTGTGCGTCTTCAAGGCTCTTGCACCTGCCATACATGTTAATAAGTGCAGTTGCTAAAACAAGATGACATTCTAATTTTCTCTTGGCAATGCTTGCATGTATACACTTACCTTGAGCTATTGCCTCTAATGCAGCACATGCATCAAGCATGCTAACAAAGGTGATCTTGTTAGGCATCAACTCTTCGAGCTGCATCCCGATATAAAAATCAAATGCACCCTGTGCATTATTGTTTTGAGCATGGGCTGTGATTATTGATGTCCAAGAAACAACATTTCTTTCCTTCATGTTCTCAAACACCAGAACTGCTGTGCGAAGGCTTTTGCATTTACCATACATACTGATAAGAGCAGTCCCAATAAAAACATCCATCTGGAATTCATTATCAATAATCTGAGACTGAATAAACTTGGCTGCTGCTGCCAATTCAGGACTACAGCATGCTCCAAGAATGATAGTAAAAGCAATTTTATCTGGTTTCACACCTTCGTCTTGCATTTGCCGAAATAATTCAAGGGCACCCAAATGATATCCATGGTCAATATAACCTTCAATCAATGCTGTCCAGGAGTACACGTTTCTCTTCTGCATAGCCTTCAGTAAACCCTTTGGTATTCTCTGAATCCCTTCCACATTTTGCATACATCTCAATGATCGTTGTTATAAAAATATATCATGTGCCTAAACGTTCAATAACATGTTTATGACCTTTTCTCTGACAAGGTCCTTGCATTGCCGGTATACCAAAAGACAAGCATAAGTCGCCACGTCGGTTTTGTAGTGTTGTTCCAGCTAACAATAGTATCCATATCTCTAGTTGCCTGCATCACATCTTTGGAATTTCCACCCCTGTTTTCTTTGCCACTGTTATACTCCGAGCTCATTTTATAACCCAGCGAAACCCAAGTGATGGACTGCGTTTCGCATGGACATAGTATAAAGGCTATCCGTTTTCCTTTTATGAAGGCCCGCATGGTTCACGACAAGACATTTATCAGCCATTGTTCTGAAGATTATCTTGCTGTAAACTGACTTATTGAGCTATATCAATCCTGGAAAAGTTTCTACGAGGATTAGTGATGGTTCTCGGGAAACATCTATATGCTTTCAAAGTACCTCTCATGTTGCATTCTAAAGATCGTTCTCCAACTTCCAAAGGCCATTTAAATCCTGTTTCAAGAGTCTTTTGAGATTGACGAGTACAAATACGGGGTTTAATAGCATTTGTCCGGCCAAACCCAGATTTAACAAATTTCAGCACACAGAATTAGCAGAAAGGCCCTTCACGAAGACACCTTCTTCGATACCTGGTCCTCGAGGTGGACTATGTACAAATAATTCCTTCCTTCCTTTCCTTGTGTTAGTGAAGGGCTTCTCCATGGTCCTTATGAAAAAGTAGTTTTCTTTATGGTCCTTAAGAAATAAAATTCTGTTGAATTTCTCAGATTAGCGTATAAGATTTGAAAACCGGTGAGAAAATCTTCCTTCCTACCCAAAGTTTCCTTAACCAAACTGGCCATAGTCGTGGATGAAGAACAATTTGGTATTATAGTTAACACTATTTATATTGAGGAACTCATGTACTTCACTTTGGCGTATTTTTTCTAGATAAATCAAATTTGTATTTTCGTGACATCCAAATTTGTTTTGTTCTAGCTACAAAGAATAGGCGAATCTTTTTCTGGAGCAAATCCTCAAATACTACATTTTATCGATAGAAATTGAACAATCCGCTATTTGGGAGTTACACAATTACCAGCCAAATCATGGTGATTAGACCTTCTACCTCAAATTGAATAAGCCCGAAAATCCTCCACGTCAGGTGTTTTCAACCAAACAACAATAAAAAAGATCCTGCTTTTCACAATTAATTTCCGCACAAAAGATACCGTATCATCAATATACAATATGCCTGCCAAAAGGAAATAAATATCAGATGGTGGTTTATAGGGATATCACAAGTAGTATGACGTTAAAAACTACTAAATAACTTAAAGGAGACACAAAGTACTTCCTTATGCTATAAGATTAGCCAATAGATTAAAAAAGGAATTTGAACCAATCTACACCCTTCAAAACCTGAAATCTTCAAAATTCATGTGATAAGAATATATGCATCCGAGGACTATCAAGGTTAGTTGTTCCACACTTTGACTCTAATGTTAACGGAATTAAAAGTTAAACTTAGATGCATTATAAAAAGTCTGATATAAGAGTAAGTAAGTAATAAAACACAACCCCGCTATTAAATATAGCCAATATCACCGAAGAAAGCTACTCCTCGCATATCGCGCTCACGAAGCCGATTCGATGAAATTATGTTCATAATGAATTCCCCGCGATGCATGCCCAACTTATAACATCTCTAATAACCCACTCTTTGAAGGTCAGAGTACCATTACGTTCTATGGTTACTACTGGGCAAGTCAACTGTTCTACCATATCGCAACTTAGTGGGATATATTAGGACGACGCTACGCGAGCTTCATCTCGATTGAGGGTCCGCGAGGTTCCAGCGGGAAGAATGAAGGGTCATTTACTCCTTCGTATCTACCTAGCCGCGGCGAAACATGTTACGCGATACAATATCAACATCACATAAATCCATCTCGGGCGATGATTCATCACATATCCGCGATGTGACAGAAAGATCAAGACATCAATATTATGGCATCCATACCTGGCTGTTCAGACTCAGCGATGATCATCGCTTTGGTCTCCGTAGTTCATTGCGTACGTAATTCATGGAGAATGGATTTACTGGGCATAAGAACATGGCTTAGGAGAACGACGACCAGGGCTTCTCCGGTAAAAGTAATAATTTCTAAGGTAGGTTAGGCGAAACAGACCTTCATCAGAGGTTCACGGGATGTATATTAAAATGTATTATTCCTGGCCGCGATCTCCGGCCCGGCGTGTAGGATCACGCCCTCCAGAGATCTACATGTCGATTAAGGTACTTTCGATAATAACGCTTTATTCCGGGATTTTCCATGGAATCAATGAGAGCGACTTATCACTCCACGGCAAAATGAGCCTGCCTTTGCCCAATACCTGCTGGGAAGCCATTAGACCTAGTCCAATGATCCCTGCGAGATTCTTTGAGACAATTTCGAGGTGGATTTGAAGCGAGTCTTCGCTAATAAAGGAGTGTTTTTGTGACCTCTTTCGGCCACTTCAATCGATTGATCATATCTTTACATCAGCCGTAAGCACCGATGAAGATACCTAATCATTTTGGCGAGGATCAGATATCGCTTTTGTGACTCCGCTGGCTTGATATCGCTTCCCGTGAAAGTCGGGGCCAGATCAAGATCAAATCGTTTCGCCGTCGGCGGTAATGCTGAGATGTGCTGTATGAGAGTTGTTTTATGATGTACCGACGCGCTGTTATCTACCTGTTATATCGTCCTACAGGTTGTTCTTCTTCGCCAACACTTCTTTACCTCTTACATTGATCAGCTTAGATTCTCGTTTATCGGGTTACGTAGGTGGGGATGGTAATGTATTTTGGCACCGTGTCATCCACCATCTATGCTGACGATATTGGCTCAGCTGCCCACACCCCGTGGTTTCGGCGTACCACCGGGATGCCGTTCCTGACATTATCTCCGTCAGCTACGCATTACGCGAATCGCACTGTAGTGGTTCTCTATCCTTCATCGCCACCCTACGCCTTCCGCACTATATATCGTGATGCCTCGGACGCTATCATCATCTGCTGCTAATTAGGCGCGGAGTTCTCGCCTCGCCGATAATTCATCCTAGCCATGCGACGAAGAGGCCGAACTTTGCTGGCGCGCAATACCGCCACCGCATCATGATCAGCTTCATCAACACATCCGTTCTAAAGACCGCCGAAATTGGTCTTTTTCAGTATCGTATCGAGATTTGGGGCCCTATCGTCTCTTCTTTGGCTATTACAACGACTTGAGCGTATTATACTTGGCACGCAGACCAGTGAAACTTCAGCCTTTAACGCATCTCCCATTAAGTAGAAACGGATTCACGCTTCCGGCATTTCGATGACATTATTACACTCGCCTATTTCGTAGTGGTTACTATGGTGATGCCCCTGATTCGCTTAATCGCGGCAATGGCGTCCCGCAGTGATGTGGGCAAGAGATCAATGATTCGCCGATGAACGCGGCAGATACGGTGATGCGGATGTGTGATCACAATGACCGGATACCGCTGGAGTACCTTCCAGACGCTTGTTCTCTCGCAGCCTGACCCTGGCCGCAGAGCAGTCAAAACGTTCATTGCTGCTGAGCACATCAACCCCTCGTAGTTAGCCTCCGGTGGGGCCCATACCATTCTCAGGAGTCTCCTGGAATGGGCTTCTAAAAGTCGCGACTCATTGCCTGATCAAGACAGTGCCCGCCACCCATCTTTCGCATCGGTGACGCGTGGATTGGGAGTCGCATGTGACAGTTCGCGGCGTCAGCCAAACGTGCCATTGAGGATGAGTCTCACACTTCCGTGAGTTGCCCGTCATCAGCCGCATCCGCTGCATACACTCTTAGCAATTACCAACTTTGCCTTAAGATTACGATGAACACACCACAAGACGCAGCGTTCCCCGAACGCATATCATGCCAGTACCGACCTCGGGGCTGAGGTCATACTTTTCACCGTCACATTGGCCGATTAGGGTAATCGCAAAAGGCATGTGATCAGATATATTTGGGCGGTTTCAGATTTTACGTTAGTTTTGTCGTAAGAGTCGCATCGGTCACCACGCCGGCCCTCTAACCGGCAAGAACTGGCTTGCCGAGATGGTATTGGGTCCTGTTAGACCGCATCGGGTCTCCGCGACGGCGTTTACCTTCCTTCCTTCCACCCACAACCGTGGCTCTTTGCGACACGTGCTTTACCTTAAGCGCTGGTGCTTAAAAGAGGCTAGCTAGAGCATCAACTACCGTGCTTTGTATCCCACCCTCCAATACAATGGTCCATAGAGATACATCATCATACATATCACAGACCAGCACAAGATTCATCTATATCATGTAGTTAGGTTCTTGTTAGAGTTTGGTATCTTAGAGATCTAGATGGTTGTTATGTAAGCACCAATAGGGCCAAACCTAACGACTGATGACCGCAAAGACTATGAAGCATAAATCTGACGTAATACCTGATCTCAGTTTCTCGGCTCTTTCTCCTCCCTCTCAAGCCTCCGGGAACTCTCACCATCCCGGCTCACGCTAGAAGATGAAGTTTAGATTGGGGAAACTAACTTAGTCGGTTCACTGCATAGTCCGATGCTAGCGACTCGGAGCAAAAGCAAAACAGAGCCCTAAAACCCTATGACGAAAAAAATGGCAAGTTGGTTTCCTTAACCTACATAGACAAGGTTATTAGTTTCTATTATCCCTCTTGTGCATGGATAATTGGATGGGCCCTAATTTATACAAATGGGGCGGCCCAGATATCCAATACGGCAATGTAATATTACGTGATGTACCAAACACATTACACACATGGATAGCAGCATATGTAGCAATTGTTCATAATTGGGGTCGCACGACATCTTGCTGCCTCTCATGCTACCTGGCTTTACTGATACATGCATACTGCCACTATATTTACAAGTACTACCTAGGCGTAAAGACAACATACATCTAGGATTCCAGATAACGGGCCTAACGCTACATTCTCCCCACTCTCGAATGATAAGAACCACAAAGATCGTGAGGTTCTCCCCACCTCGATCTCTCTTCTAACCCAGAATCAACTTCCGACGATACAATTCTATTATTATTATACTTTCACACAATTATTAGAATTATCTTCTAGCAGAATGTTTAAGACACGACTATTCATTTCTCATCCAACTAACTTCATCACTTCATAAATTTAACTAACGTAATTACTAACCTGATTTAATACAACATTTAGTTTATCAAAGTTTATCACCCCATACAAAATTTACACTTCTATGTACTCTTCATCCTCCTTGCAACACGCTTTTTAACAGGTAAAATTTTCGACCTGAAACTCTATTAATTTTACAATATCTATATCATATTATTTACTAGCTATTACCAAGATTTAAGCATTGCCTTCAATGGGTAGAAATTCACAACTACTTTAGAATCCATGGCGAAGTGTCAGATGCCACTCCTGCCTAAGCTCTTTCTGAGTTCATTATTCCCGTCTCACACCACCAGAATATTAATGCAAAGTTGGTGAACCACCCCATCTATTCTCCTCCATTAATGCACCTCGACTAATCTCCAGAAGGAAGAGGATGCTTCTTTCCGATGTGTGGTCGGGAGATAGCCTTTATATTGCCTACATGCATGTCGTCATGCCTACACCTCTTGTTAGTTCTGAGACGTGGAGGGATAGGGTCCTTCCAAGATTTAGCCAGCGAAGGAGGGTCCTTCCCAAGAGGGCATCAATTTTTCGAATAGACAAGGAAGCTTCTTATCACCGCATTCAATGAATCCTTTGTCTCGGTAACGCCTACTGCGGGGAAGGAAGTAGACTTTTAATCTACCTCCACTTCACCATGAAACCGCTAGCCATGCCTACACATTATCACACCACGCCCTTAGATCACTCCAGAGTGGTCCCATCATCGTAATACGATGCAACTCCATACTCCGCATAGACAATGCGATTAATCTTAACTACGAAATTAATTCAAACAATTCCACATGCTCCTATTTCTATTTTGTCGCCCTTTTAATGCATACGTGATTAATATAATTACCCTAAGGTAATATTGAATTGAACATTTTCATCACAGTATCTATTAATAATATTAAAATAATTATATTTACTTAAGCTCTTGGCAATATTTGAACCCATTTTTAGATCATGATTATTTCAGCAGCACCCAACAACTCTCAGCTTAATTATTTATACCGAAGAATTGACGTGCTTCTGATTCCTTTCCTGGGTCCTCGTTATCATCTCGAAGTATATCCAAGATGCACTTACTTTATATCCCAATTCCTATTTTCTATTTATATTTTATAAGACCCTATATCATAGCCATCCTCGATGAACTGAATCTCGCGAAGGATTACCAACATGGCACTACATCATCAAAAGAGCTATTTAGCTTATTTCCGCGATATTGATATAACGCATTTTCAACAATTTCATCCAAGTATTAGGATTTATATTTAATTATTTTATATGTTTATGGCCGTAGACACTTCATTTGGTATAGAATGATCTACCTATTGAGCTCTGCTATTCATGCTAAATTGAGATGATTCTGGTTGGTTGCATTGCGCCCTACAGTTTTGCCTCCCTACTTACTGCGTAGCACTACGCTGGCCTCACATCGCTGAAGCTCCCTATAATTACAGTATTCATTCACCCACGCCTCTATTCGCTGCCACGAGGAACTTATCTCATTTGTAGCCCACTGGAGGCAAGTATCGCTCAATAAAATTATTCTCCTACTTTTCAAAAGAAATGGTCCCCAAGACTTCCTTCAATGACGCTACAATAACAGCCACATCTATCTCTAAGAGGTTACAATTTAGCCTACTTAGCTATATTTTATTACTAGCCTTTAGCTAACATATATAATCCCGATGCACATATTATGTTATCATTATTCTAATATAGCCATGGGTCACTACCATAGAACCCATCTCTAAACCGCCGTTTTGTCATGACGGTAATTTTGTCTCAAAAAGACCATTTGATTACTATATAATTTATTTAGATGTACCTAATGTGCATATTCTTTGCCATTCTGGATCCTTTCTTTAAGTTATTTTCCAAACTCTGAATATTCCTACTGACCGAATTGATATCGCGAATGCCGTATTTTAATTTGTTAGATTACTTTTCTTTCGGTTAGATTTATTCTTTGAGAAAGCAGATTTGTAATACGGTCAATAATTATCCTAATGATTCCTTTCCTAAATGATGGCGATCAATCTCACCAAGTGGCGTTCAATATCGCTGGATGACCGCTAACAACGGGTATACCTGTCGCCCATGACAGCTTCTTCCTAATTCCCGATGCTAGTCAATATTGGGCAACTTCAACAGAATATCCCAATGCTTTCAACCCAACATGGATGTTGCCGTGTCCGAATCTTAGGCCCCTATGTCTTTAGATCCGAGCTTACAGGGGAAGTCTGCCATACTTTTGAAGTGCAGCGCGTACGTTTTCCGAATGCCTTCGATACCTTCCTTCGGATTCGCGGCTCTTTGATGTTTAGAGGTTGACTTTGTTCGCTAGCCTCTCATTGCCGGTATTTGATGGTGCAGTTGATCACTTGAAATCTTCCTCTTACGCCGCTTTCAAAGCTCCGAAGGTGGTTTCGCTGAAAAGATCTTCATCCTGGAACTTTTTATTCCTGGTACCAAAGGACCACTCTCGTATCCGACATTGTTTTCATCATCGACGTCTTCCACACTCGAAGTCTCTTGTTATTCGAAGAGCAAGTTGGAGGATGTTGGGATTGCCACCGACATCTCCTTTGGGATTTGTTACGCCATGGGGAGTGAAGGAAGAATGAAGGGTCATTTTACCGCTTCCTCGGTATCACCTCGATGGAAAAGTTCAGCAGTTTATACCGAAGGTCATTTAATTGCCTCGTGTAGCTCACCTAGCCGCGTAAGCGAGAAACATTACGTCGGGCATATATTATCAACATCTGATACCGCACCATTCGGGCGATGGCTCAATACACATCTCAAGATGATAAAGACCGGTGATAATTACATAAAGGGAATCCCCACCACAGTCTGCATCAAAGGGATGTGATCGACGCTTGGGTTCTAGATGTTACTGATATATTGCACCATGGCAATGGATTTGGACGCATAAGAACATGGCTGGGTAGTCCACGCCCATCCACTCTCCGCAAGAATAATAATTTCGGCGTGAGTAGGTTGAAAAGTGTTGGGACTCGACCGTATTCACGGATGCATGGTATGTCAGCAATTATTCGCCGCATCTTCCCGTAGCTCCGATAAAGGCGGTAGATCACCTCCGTATATCTGCTATTCCACTCAAGGCGATCTTCAGAGGGCCACCGTCCGACTTGAAACCCACGAGTGACGCATCACCTGACGGTAGGCCGAGCCTTCCGCGCCTTGCCCAATACACGCAGCGGCAAGCCATTAGACGTAGTCCACACGTGATCCTGCATGATTTACACACCGCAGGGATCCACATCGCACAACGTAACCTCTTATGCCATCGCCTCTTTCACGACAAATCTCAGTGTGGCCTGTATTGCGCTTCATCTTTCTATGCTAGCTAAAGAGGCCAGCCAGTATTAATTGACTACTAAAAAGTTTAGGGTCTCATCTCCTTCCTGGACAATGAGTCCATGCGAGATAACATCACCCACACCATTATCATGAGAAGGTACCAAAGAACAAGATCTAATCTGAGGATTATAGAGTTAGGTTTCTTAGCTGGGAAAGCCTCGTTCAGGAGACCTGTGATGGTCGCTATAGCAATTTAACAGGCTGAAACTCACCGATTCGCATGACCTGAAAGACAATTTTAGGCTATTGAACACGAAGCCCCGATCCCTCGTTTCCGGGCCTCCTTCCTCGCCACTCAATCCCCGACTCATCCTTACTACCGCTAGAAGATGAATAGATTGGGAAACTAATTAGTTTGTTCGCCGTATAGCAGATCCTGACGCTGACTCCTATAGGCAAAATCGCAGCCCTTTAAAAACCCTGCGGACGAAATGCAAGAAGCTAGGTTTTAACCTATATGCATAAAGAAGTTAGGCTAGGTTCCCATATCCCTTTAGGTATGATAATTGATGCTGGCCCCACTTATATTAAATAGCGGTGGGTTTAGGATATTCACATTGGCACAGGCTGGTCATGGATAGTCAGTAAAATAATATTGACAATATCATTGACAGTGCGAGCGGGCAATTGTGCCCATAATTAAATCGCACACACCTTGCAAGGCTCCCCTGTGGGTGCTACCTTCCGGCTTACACGCCATGCATATCGCCGTATCGAATGTGGTTATACGCTGATAAGGCGCATTATATCGCAAGCTCCAGATCAGATATCAGTCGTAAACGTCGTACGCTTCTCCTCACGATTCGCATTTTCTCTGAACTCTAAGGAAGGCAGATACAGTTAGTAAATAATCTAACGATCATCTAACAGACTAAAGACATTTTCAATTTCGCAATGTCCACCACCGGGATCATTGATACCTTCAATCTTCTTCATTTTAGATGCCGGAAAAATCAGATAATGCCAAAAGTTAGATCATCAACACTTCCGTCGACATTCTTCCAAACATCATTTTTTCCGCTTGCAAAATGATAGAAATACCTTTACATTTTAGATAAAACACTTCAGCATTCTAGATCTCGGATCCACAGCCCCAACCTGAGAGGAAATAGTAACAAAGACTCTTTGAAGTACCTTCACAAGTGTTGATGAGGCACAAACAAAATGGAATATTGCCGCGTCAAAGATGATTAAAATCCCAGGAGGATTCAAACACAAGAAGCCGTAAATTTTAAACATTTGACGAAGCCTCGATAGTGATGCTTGCAATGCTATCACTACCTTTCGAACTCCATTCTTTGTTCATTCAGACCTTCAAACCAAGTTTGGTTCTATTCAAGATTCACCTTGTGCTGGCCAAATCGGCCCCGGCGACAACGAATCGTGATTTCTATTCATGGCCCTGTAAGTTGTGTCCGGCGTTAACAGTGGCACAGAATGGATGGTGAAGATAAATAGTACGGAATATTGGTGCTCGCAAATCAAGGTCAATGAGTTTTTTTCAATAACGAAAACGTGCTAGGGATAAAGTTCAAGGATAATACCAATACGATAGTTTATTATTATTTAAAACGAAGCATTTCATGGTTGTCGCAGAACAAACATCACAAGATGAAAGATTCCGCCATCTCCTTCCAACTCATTTATAATATCTTGAATGGTACTTTGCTTAGGCGTAAAATTTGAATATTATGCAATGAACCTTCCAAATTGTCAATCGATTGAATGCTGAATGGAAATAGGAATATGACACAATTTAATAACATTCCAAGAACTATCATTTTACCTCCTGTTTTGAAATTCGTAGTGCTTAATTCGCTGCTCCGGTCCTTTTGCATCCGTGAAGACGCACCCAATATCTTCAAAATGGAAGAATGTCGACGCCTCGATTCCATCAAGTCCAGATAAGAAATTGCTTTTTCGCGACTCTAATAGCATGAGACAATGATTATCATTTTATTACTCGATTATAATTGCATACATATCAATTTTGATGCTCAACTCTAAGGATGTTTAATAGCCGATATCGCTGGGCGTAATAGCGCAATTGGCGTGAAGTGAGCGATTCTTTCATGATCATCAAGGCCCAAATCCTTTCAAACCGCAAACATCAATATATGCTGTTTGACCGCACTAAAGGAAAATACTTGAAGTGTTATGATACGTGTACTAACGCATCATTAAACCAGATTAAAACTACTCACGTTCTCTGAAGCAAAACTTCGTCATCCCTTTGCCTTTCTAGCCCGAAGCGTACAACCTTCACAATTTCATGCGCAGTACCAACATACGCTGGTATCAAAAACAGAAAATGCATACTCTGACAATGTGAATTGCATTTGATAAGCCACAATTGCCTATACCCAAAGATGCAGGAACATCCGCATGACACCTCGTTCCTTCACCGATGTTTCGCAATGTCGATGTCGCCATCTTCGCTAATGACAAAATAATCGTGATGTAATCCATAGTATTGCATTTCATATGCATATAACGCGCTTCTGACCAAGCATCTCCACATTTGCACCTCGACTTGTTCCGAAGTGGTCTTTACCTATATACCACACCACATTCTGATTCTCAAACTTGATTTCCGAAAATAACCGCATTTATATATCAGGAAGTTAAAGCCAAGACTACGAATGCCCGCGTTATACAATGTACCGAGTCAGCTTGCACTTAACGTTGATAAGATATATAACTCAATTTCAGTGGCATCTGTTACAATATAGCTTAATCCTCAAGATCTTCTTTCATTGAAATCCGAGGTCATTGCTATCCGGCTATTGCCGAGAACGCAACATAAATAACTGCATTCCCTGGCATTCGCCTACGCCATGATCTACTTAACGATGATGAAGCATTCATTAACGCCACATAGGCCCGAACAACTATTACCGGCCGCACACTTTCCGCAGCATCCTTCCATACGCTCAACCCACAACGTAATGCAAGCCTAACTGACGTGATCCGCTTATATGAAATATTCCGCAGATATTATCCCAAAACAAATCCAAGCCTTCAAACCGGCTTATTCCAATCTCTTCGAACAAGAGGGTTACACTTCTTTACGGGCGGGTCCCGCAATACTTAAATAGGTTATTTGGCGAAACCTTTAGGGATGCCCTCACATGTCACCGTTAGTTTGCTTACGTCAAGTCAAGCTCGGTGATACCAGTGACTGCTCAGCCACAGTCAGAACCAACTACTGCACGCCAACCGCCGTCCGCCCGAACCATGCGGAATACTTCAAAATTTGATGACATGTGAGCCCCTTAATTCCTCCATATACCAGTATATTGCATATATATGTGGAATTTTCCTTAGAAAAGATTTAGGTTTCTGTTCCTTTTTCTCGAACCCTGAAAGGATTTGGTGTATTTCCAGATATGGGTCGGAGAGAGCGTTTCGGCGGAGCAGAGATGGTTACCAGCATTCAGTGCATGCAGCGAGTAGGTATGGATACCGCCACCATATGCTTCTGGCCGTCTTGCATCCATTCCGCGCCATGATTTCGAAGGGCGCGAAGTGCAGCGTATGTTATTTCTCCCGTTTTTCTCTTTTGATAAGTTGCTGATCGCATCTCCAAAAACCGTATAGTGCGCGATGTGAGGATTTGTTTCATCTGGCGGTCTAAATTGCCAGAAAATGAATATTCTGGTTTCTTTTAAGAAAACGTAGATGAATACCAAGTTCAGTATGGTCCTCCATTCAATTCGGCCCGGCTCGAATTCCTGTGGATACCAATTAGGAGGGTGAGATCTCGCTCTTCGATTTCCTGTCTCAATTTTAGTTCTGTTAAAACAAAGCCTTTTGTTGGGGATGATACCCTTAAGGAAGGTCCAAGCGGGGTGTTAGCATCGAAACGACTGAAGGCCTTTGAGGGTTGTCCTCCACCGTATGATAAGATGAAGAAAATGGTTATTCCAGATGCTCTTAAGTAAGTCACTGTTATATTTCCCGCATTTTCTAATCTCCACCAATATTGGATGTAAGATCCGAATTGAAGCAGTGTCTGATAATTTCTGTATTTTTATGTGTCAGGGTTTTGAGATTGCAACCAAGGTCAAGAATATTTCGTCTCGGACGTCTATTCTGAGGTTGATGGCATCATTGGCGACAACGAGGTAGAGCCACTGTATAATTTGGTAGCTTCATTACGCAAGTTTAGAATCCTACTTAGGTGAACTTTGCTGCTTCAAATATGGTAAATCCGGAGGAGAAGAGGAAGGTTAAAAGCAATGATACCTTTCTATGAGATAGAAGAACAGCCTCAGGCTTTCATCATGTGCCGAAAGATTGCAGATGATCAATTAAAAGACGTGAAGTCAGTTTTGGAGCCTGTGTTACCAGGTCATAATTTGATTTATTGAAGGCTCCATGACAATAGATTTTAGCTGAGTGGTTTATGTTGCTATTAAATTCTGTAGTTCAGTAAATGAAGCACGCATATTATTGACAAGGTTTGTAACAAGCTTTATTGGTGTTTTGCTTGGCACTGTTTAAAATGTATTCGCTCGAGTCCATTTTAATCTATTGTGGTAGCTGCAAGGTCATGATACTAATGAATATATAGGCTATTGCTCGAATTTTTTTATCCTGTGATGATAGAGGTAACAAACTCAAACAGAAAATGGGGACTAAGTTCAAGCCATTAAGAACCAGAACATATAAGTTAAAACGCGAAAAACACAGCACACCAAACGTGGGGAGGTTTTTACATATCTGAGTTTAGATTCATTGTATGCACGGAAGATTTTACATCTGAGCCATGATATACGAGTTTGTGACCTTCTAACCATATAGTTGGTCGGATAAAATTACTGATGCGGGAATGCATTAGCTAAGCAACACTACAAGGATAACTAGGGGTTGCACTGATATTCAATCCAGACGTTGAAGCTGAATCTAAACTTGTTTCAAATCCTAACTCCAGTGCTAACCCTAAGCAGAACAAAATTTCGACAGATAGCCTTTAGGCGACCATACCTAAACATCTGCGCCGTGGGATTATCTCGACGCAACCAATCCACTTTAAATTCCAAGATTCGGCGAAAGAGGTGTTATCTCCGATAACTATCGCCCCGAAAGGATTATCAAGTCTCATCGCCGGATTGAGGAGATTATCAAATCGACATAGATAATCCTCCACCGATAAAGTTTTATAGAGGTTAACTTCTTCGATGATTATGGTAGATAACCTCTACCGAGAAAGAGCTTATGATTATCTTTGAGAGGAGGGCCATCCTCTTCCCAGCAGAAAGGAAATGTCCCCCTTTTCTCGAGCTAGAAAGGAAATTCATCTCCATGAAAAGCGAAATCTCCTTCGGTGATTTAAATCGAAGTATTATAAACAATAGCAAAAGATTAACCGCATTGAGGTTTATAAAATAAGTCCAAATTACATTCAGATCAACATATTATACTTCACTGACGAAATCGCTTTGATACCACTGCGATTAGACTTGCAGCCTTTGGGAAGCTATCTTCGGACCATCCCCCATCCATACATAAACAATAGCAGCATTAACCAAGCATTCAAGGTTATAAAATAAGTCCAGCCATATCTAAGATCAACCATGCTTTGATATTAATTCGCGGATAAAGTCGGGTAGCTTAGAGCCCATTCTTAATTAATCGGTATTAAACCACTATATCTTTCTCATGCTGAAGAGGCCATGCAATACTAACATTTGCAAGATGATGAATCTAGTTCTTTGTTTATTTCTAGAATACCAATAGGTATTTAACTCCCAATGTGTATACAACAATGATCTATATTTTCACAATCAAACAATATTCGTTCAACAGATATGTAAATGTGTATTATAATAATAAATGACGAGATTCACCAAGTTCAGTTCATAATCAAAATCAACAGCAGTAATAAACACTTCCAACAAGATCGCAAACCTGACCGGTCCTGTAGTTGCTCCGCTACATTTTGCCATTTCGGAACTCCGCCATAAAGATAAATCTGGGGCGTAGTCATAAAAATCCAAGCGGGGTTTGAGAATACTTTCGAGAAACTATGAATCAATACATGAAATAGACAACCATGAGCACCTTACCATAAAGTTGCACTACTTGAACCAATCATATATGAATAATACATAAATGTTCGGTGGATTCAGTTTTGATCGACGAAAACTCCAGAGCAAGAGGTATTTTTTTGCATTTATGCGACGATATCTATGTGGTGGCTTTTGCCAATCGACTAACGCAAACAATTGCTGCTGATGGATCAAGCTACCTTTGAAAATGAGGCAGTTTCTTTTTTTTCCATTTATTGATAACGGCCGCCTTGCGCGATAGTTTACACATCTATCGATCATTGGCGATTATAATCGGTTACCGCTCCAACCACTATAAGCGGTATCAATGCGATGGTGTCCAATGTTCCAAGATACCAATTACTGATTTACTTAAGATTCCTCTATTGCGATGCAAGCACCGCATTGTACGATAGGTAAATTCGCGTGCTTTAAAGCCATGCAAGCACTCACCGATTTGAGTATGCTTTCGATGCGCCGCGAACGGTGAATCGCAAATCAACCGCATGCGACGCCATTTATGTATAGGTCCGGAGACAAAGGCGTAAATACCTCGCCGATTCATAAAGCATGATCCATTCTATCTCGGTATTCCAGGCTCGGCATACCGGAATTTACGACATTAAACCAATATGCCCTACAACCGATCGCTGGAGAAGTAAATACTACCAAAATGAGTCGTGGCAGAGGCTTCGATGCCAAAAAGTTTTCCATGACAATAACATGGCGGTGATAGTAAGAGGGTATCTTCTTTAATGAATATAATGTAACGATAGTGGCTGCTGGCTCATCTATGACTTTGTCCCGAGACGACTCTATCGAACTTTGTTTGAGCGATGACAATGACGGCTTCTGCGTACGAATAGCCAAACAATGAGAGCGGTTCAACACATTAAAAAGAATCCTTTACCGGCAAGAGTCGAAGTCGATGGTGATGAACAATAAGAAAACGAAAATGATTATTTAATATTAAAACTATAACGCATAGATGTAACACCCTTGCTGGAGAGAGTATGTCAAGTCATTACTGGATCGCTTCTAACCACCTGGAATTCATACTATTATAATGGATCAGAATAAATGGTTAATAGGTTGCTTAATGGTTTTGTGATTTAATATGAGAAAACTCGTATATTAGGATACCAAATATAAATCTGCGAGTATGACATTAAATAAGAATATCGATTTATTCCAATATAAAGTAGCAGACGTGAGATCGATGGATATAATTATAGAATGGTTGCGTATGCGCACAAAAGGTGAAGTTACGATAGTCGAATACCTCCGCGTACCTTTTGGGTTCTAACGGTTAAATGACTGGCCGCCAACATTACTGATCGTCAGGCAGACGCGTGATCTCCTTTGGTAACGGCTTTCATTCTTCAACAATCCATATACTGCTTATGGATGATATCTGAAGAATCCAACCGGCTCATGACCGCTATTATGATCCGAAAGCCGAAAATCTTCAGGCGATGATGTCGGAAGTTTTAAGATTGAAGTATGAATCTTAGTATTCGAAAATGGAGCTAAACAGGGAAGGTTTCCTTTTTTGTATCTTATCTTAAGTACATACACACACCTTCATTTTCGTAAAAAATGCATTAGCGTAATGGCATATTAAATATTAGAAACTTTATGCTTTATGCTACCATATAATGTATATATGTGTTGAAACAAATGGTCGAAAACAAATCAAGTGATTTTCTATTTTGGATAAATAGTACTGCAGATTGTAAACATGTTATGTGACTCATTACTAGACCGGTTCTAAGGCAAGTTGATGTTCTTTAAAGGAAAGAAAGGGATTCCTTTACAGAAAAGTAGCAAAACTAAAGCTGTTGATGAGTATAAAATGGGTCCCCATCTTGAAATATGTATTGAGCTGGGGCTTAGATAATGATACTAATATGAAAGTATATGGGCGCAATATATGCTAAACAATAATTCTACATCGTTAAGTGGTGCCTAAATACGCTATACTTCAAAGAATGTATTTAAATAGCTCCAATATGAAATGCAACCTCAAACGCTTCTTAAAATATACTAGACATACCAATAAATGGATAAGCTTTGTTCTAAAGGAGAAAGCTTTTTGGCTTCATGCGCCTATATGCGTGACCGTAGATTGATCAATGTAAAGGTATGGTATGTACATATAACAAGGTATAATTAAATATATTAAAATTAAAGTTAGAGTTACTTCGTGGAGGTGCTATCGCAAATGAGTCATACTTTGTATATGGAAGCTAACATTACCAAGGATCAATTAAGGTATGCAGTAACGCTTAGTTGGGCTATTGTCATAGCTAGTTCGACCGGTTTTTTAATTATATGACCATATTTCGTGCTAAGATTATGATGTGCATGGAAACAAGATATGCATAAATAAGAAGTTTAAATTATACAACAAGATTGGGTAAAGGCCACAGGAAATTACATCAAGTTATGGGATTTTGCAAACATTCTCAGATGGCATGGAGTGCCTATGGGCAATGCTAAGGATAAATCCTAGATATGTGGACAACAGTAAGACCTTATAAAATTGGACCTTGGGCCATGCAAATTTACAGATGCCTTGGCCAATGGGGCTTATTTGAGAATAAATAAATGTTACATGTGTTACATGGGATATGAAAACAAAAACAAACACTGAGGCTACTTAATCGTTATTAATTATGGGTTCCTATACCAGAACTTAGGTTCCTACTGATACATACAAAGGTCGAAGATGGAGATACGCCTCCGCAAGAGAAGTATTGAAAAGAAAAATAGAAATGGCATTTGAAACTTCGATAATATTCACGTGATATGTATGTAAAATTAGGTACACGACTGGGTGGTAACTCATAAGGACAAAGGGAGTAATAAAATGCCAAGAATGGGGCATCTCATTGTACCAATTCCGCCCCTACGCATAGATGCTAAGATTTGGGCATTCCGAAGGCCGTGAAACACCAAGTAAATCACTTGGAAGAGCTAGAAATTTCTAAGGTAGCTATTGGGAATGATGAGAATATTTTGAAAGAATGCGTATGTGTAGCATAGCTATAGCTGCGAGAAATAAGAGCTTAAATACAAGTTCAAGGAAAATGAAGATATCCTTGCTTACAATGATGGTCATACACAGTTAGAGTGAGGATTCTCGCAACATAGCAAAGAAGAAAACAACTCAAGGGATTGCCCTCCGAGCTTAAAATCAATATCTGTGTTAATGCTAACCTATTTGCATTTATGCAAGAATTTTGTACGAGAATGCTAAGATATGAAAATAGTGTCGCACTGTGTGCTAAGTAGAATCATAGAGATTATGTAGATTGCTCAAAATGCAATAGATGGAAAGATAGAATAAAGGACTTGTATGGTTTCATGTTTGAAATTATAGATAAATGCTGTGATTCGGTGCTTACATGTATCATGGAAGGCATGAGCCTGAGGATGGAGACTACAAATAATGGTGCTAAATGAACCGCGGATAACCATTATTAAGGCAAAGAATGAGTAAATCCACTACAATTATATGGTATAAGAGAAAAAGATGCTTTAGATAGAAGAAAATGGTAGATTAGAAAATATACCACTTGGTGCTTTTTATTTTATCTATGTTGTAGGTCCTGGTGTCGTACTCGTGATTCATGGATAGATTTATCAGTTGAATTACTGATCCTATCTGCAATAGATACAATCTATCAGCTGATAGATAATGCATTTGCCGTTGAAAATTTAAAATAACAAAACTGTGGATAAACAGAGTATACAATGTCAGCGAGGCCGATATAATTGCATAGGAAGTTACGCGATTGCACTACACTTTGCCGCAGACTAATGATGTATGTGTACAAGAAATATAAATGATTAGTTGGGCTTCAGATATGACTCCAAGGTAAGGGAGTACCATGTGACTATATGCCGATAATTATGACTACATGCTAGTCGTAATCATTGGGTAATTAGGACAAGATATGATTTTGCTGCTCATAAGTCCCGAAATCCGAAAGTTATTCTCAATGATTACATAATACTAACACTAGTACCATTAAAGTCATGGTGAAGGGGAATACTCCAAGAAACCTACCGCTAATTGCTAGTAGCTTAGGCTCTTACTACCGACAAGGCTAACTGGCCCTTTGGTTCTATCAAGAAAATCCGTGTTTCTGCTCCATGCTTTGATGTTTCTTAGCTTATGGCTCGATTCGCAAGGACTTCAAGCAAGTCTCGCTCCAATATGGAGATTTTATTTCAATGAGAAAGACTTGATCATGCTAATTTACTATAAATGCTTAGATCCGTATATTACTACTAAAGCTATAGAATTGTACATTTGTGAAATAGCATATGAGTTCAATCTATGGAATACAAAAAGTCTCTACCATTATTCTTATATGGTTATGATGCAATAGCTTATGATAATGTATTCTATTTTGAAAAAGGCGTTGTAGAGTTATCAAGCTTCGAAAAATAATAGTAAAATGCTCATCTTTTGAAATAAGGCCGTTTCCGCACAATAATTGTGTATTAATGATGAAATGTTCAAGATACCAATTAGATTTCTTATGTTGGTTGTAAAGTATAAAAATAATTGTGTTAAGACCTTATCCCCGGCTTAGGAGTAAATACCTATTAATTTCCTAAGCTCCCATTAAAGGTGTAATTTGATATTTCCAAAGAGGGAATTATCAAGGATGGAAGTCCGAAACAACATTTTTGGGGTTTTTGTTTTAAATTCATTTTCAGTCATAATTAGAAAACCGTGTTTGGTCGTGAAGGACTACATGTGATAACTTATTCTAATACCTCCGATTAAATATATAGGTGGGATGCCAAAGATGATGGGCTCACCTTGATCAAAGAACTCGTCTATCAAATAACAGAACAAGGAATTGATAAGCGCCAATCTAGTACTCTAATATGGATGATTGGGACATCATTTACTAACAATAGACAAGGTATGGCTCAAATATCATAGCCATTCATGCTACTATAAGAGTATAACGTGATATTTGTCGAACAAGCATTTGCCAAATTCCATGTGATAAATCATATTCCAGATTTTGGCATTTGCCATGGGGTTAAATCATATCCTGCATTCTGCCAAGGAATAAAGTATATCCCGTAGATTTGCAATGTTCCAATGGACCTCGCAAGAGAACAACGCCTGGACTCACAGCAATTCTAACGATACTGGGGCTTGCCATGGAAATCTGAAGGATTACCAAGATTTTGGTCTCACCGCACAAACTATGGGATATGATACATATCGCATAATCATTGGGCAGAAGTAGTAGTAGGAACCATTTGCTTTGTTGTTGTATACATGAAGGAAACATGCAAAGAAGGAAGCCATCAGGAGGGCAGACGCATTACGTGCCAGTTGGGTCCCAAGACTCCTTGTCGAAAATTGTAGTTGTGGGTTTTGTCTAAAAACCCAAACTAGTAATGGTCCCCCTAACAATCCGCTTGAGGGAGGATTTTTATTATATGACCATTTGGTGCTAAGATTATGATGTGCATGGAAACAAGGTATGCATAAATAAGAAGTCAGAATTATACAACAAGATTGGCAATGGTCGCTGAAATTACATAATCGGGCTATGGATTTTGGTAAACATTCTCAGATGGCATGGCTTAGCATAATGCCAAGGATAAATCTCGAGATATGTACACATAAGACCTTTATAAAATTGGACCCTGGGCTTATAGCTATAGATGCCTTGGCCAATGGGGTTTATTTGAGAATAAATAAATGTTACATGTGTTAAGGGACATGAAACAAAAATAAACACTTGAGGCTACAAATTGTTACACTTTAGTGTTCCTGATATTCTCAGAACTTAGGTTCCTACGATACATACAAAGGTCGTAAGATGATGTTTTCCGCAAGAGAAGTAGCCGAAAGAAAAGAAAAATGGTATTTGAAACTTGGATAATATTCACAGATATGTATAAAATTGTGCACACTCACTCCATGTGGTAAATCCGCTAAGGACAAGAGGCGTAATAAAATGCCAAGCAGCGGGGGGCACTGCTTGATAGTAATTCGCCCCTACAGAGTATAGATGCTAAGATTTGGGGCATTCCGGAAGGTCAGGAAACACCGTTAAATCAGCTGAAGAGCTAGAAATTTCTAAGGTAGCTGCTGGGAATGATGGGAATACTGAAAGAATGCGTATGAATGCGTATGTAGCATAGCTATAAAGGAGAAATAAAGAGCTTCTAGCCAAGTTCAAGAAAATGAAGATATCCCAGCTTACAATGATGGTCACACAAAGGAGGATTCTCGCAAATATAGCAAAGCAGCGAAATAACTCAAGGGGATTGCCCTCGAGCGAAAAACAAAACAAAGTTAATGCTAACCTATTTGCATTTATGCGTAATTTGCTAAGATATGAAAAAATAGTGCCAATTGAAAAAGCAAGAGAATCATAGAGATTATGTAGATTGCTCAAATGCAATAGATGGAAAGATAAATAATAAAGGACTTCAGATGGTTTCATGTTTGAAGAAATTATAGATAAAATGCTAGATCTGTGCTTACATGAATATGGAAGGGGCATGAGCTCAGATGGAGACTAAGCAAATAATGGTGCTAAATGAACCGTGACAACTAATATTAAGGCAAAGAATGAGTAAATCCACTACAATTATATGATATAAGAGAAAAAGATGCTTTAGATAGAAGAAATGGCAGATTGGTAAAAATATACCACTGGTGCTTTTACGCTTTTATCTATGTTAGGTCCGTGGCCGTACTCAGATCTATGATAGATTTCATCGCTGGAATTTGGCCGATCCTACTTCCAAGCAGATACACCTATTGCCGATAGATAATGCATTTGTCAAGTATTCTAAAATAACAGTCTCAGTGATAGTGTGAGTATACAATGTCAGTTTTATGCTGACATAATTGCATAGGAAGTTACTTGATTGCACTACACTTGCCGCACTAATGATGTATGCACAAAGAAATATAAATGATTAGTTGGGTCAGGAGCATGACTCCAAGGTAAGGAGTACCATGTGACTATATGTCGATAATTACACTACATGCTAGTCGAATCGGCCGGTAATTAGGACAAGATATGCATTTCGCTGCTCATAAGTCCCGAACTGAAAGTTATTTCAATGATTACATATCGACACTAGTACCATTAAAGTCATGCAGAATACTCCAAGAAACTCCATCGCTACCTTAGTAGCTTAGCTCTACGTCATTGGCTAATCGCCCTTGGTTCTACCGCAGTGTAACTGTGTTTCTTGCTCCATGCTTTGATGTTTTAGCTTATGGTTTGGGATTCCGCAAGGGCTCTTCAAGTAAGCCTGCTCCAATATGGAGATTTTATTTCAATGAGAAAGACTTGACTGTTAATTTACTTGTTAAAATGCTTAGATCTGCATATTAGCTGACTAAAGCTTGAATTGTACATTTGTGAATTTAAGATATGAGTTCAATCTATGGAATATGCCCTACCATTATTCTTATATGGTTATGATGCAATAGCTTAGATAGTGTATTCTATTTGAAAAAAAGGCAAAGGTAGAGTTGGTCGCTTCGAAAATAGTAAATGTCGCATCTTTGAAATACAAGGATGTTCTGGCACAATAATTGTGTATTAATGATGAAATGTTCAAGATACCAATTAGATTTCTTATGTTGGTTATAAAGTATAAAATAATTGTGTTATGACCTTATCCTAGCTTAGGAAAGAATAATTGCACTTCCCTAAGGTCGCTAAGGCGTGACTTGATATTTCCAAAAGAGGAATTATCAAGGATGGAAGTCCGAAACTTTTTTTTGTGTCACTCTTGGAACGCAGATGCCATACCTCCCTTATGTATAAACGTAAGATCCCTGCATAAATGAGGAAAATGGTATAGTCGACTAAGATAATATAGCTGCATTCTATGTACACATACTTTATGCTTTTTTTCATTTCAATTCAACTTTGATTTGGCGGTATCATTGCTTTATGCCAAATCAAAGGCTAGTCAATTCTTGATCACAATCTTCTTAAAAAATTCAATGGTGCAAAATAAACAATACAAAAGAACACAATGCTCTAGCAAAGCTGAGCATGAAGTAGCGTGGACTGCCATGTCGAAATGAAGAGAAGGAAAGGAAAGAATGATGTTGGTAGCAAAGGAAAGATTCATATGACCCCAGCAACCCCAAGAGCAAAAAGGAAGGCGGATGCACACAGAAGAAAATTGAGGGTTTTTCTGTGTCCCCACTTTCCCTTCATATATTCCCCTCACAAGTTCTCTTGAACACAATGGCACAATGTTCGACAACGATGAAATGATGCCAAAACACTACTCTTTGGAAACCCCTCGATGAGTTGAGTTCAATGGCACTAGTTCTGCTCAGTTCTAACCCATTCATTGCAAGTTCTAGGTGTTTGAACTAGTTTGTAAGCATATAATGCAATCTTAATTACTATATGACGTGTCATTTATAAACTTTAATTGTAATGCCATTAGTGTTTGAATGAGATGTGTCATAAAAGTTTTGTCATTAATTACAGCATCTTCTCCTAGTGCGGCGCTGTTGTTGCAGTCTCTTCGCCATTGTGTGATGTTTGGGAAGCCGTTTGTGCATGTGGAGTTTCCATGTAAGTAATCAAGTTGTATGGTCTCAGCCTTCCCACATGCATCCCTTTTCACGGGTGTTGCGGCTCGATCATATGTGCGGTGTTTCTTCAAATAGATTATGCCTATCACCACTTTCTCCTTTCTCTTGGGTTCCTACCCCCAAGACTTGTTCCCTTGGCTGCTACCATATGCATGCTCTGACAAGAAGTCTATTGGAGGCGAAGCCGTGGCTCACCTGGAGGATTGGTAATGGCCGCCTAGCTTCGCGGGGAGTTCTTTCGAGTCACTTTCTACTCGAGGGCAGCCGACTGGCCATTCGGGAACAAGTGGCAGGAGTATTCACACATACCTATAGTCCTCGTGATGATGGTGGTGCATGTTTGGAAGGTTCATCCTGATGTTGTAGTCTTCTTTTGTTTTGTTTTCGCCTGTTAATGGTGTCAGTTATTCATGACACCGTCAGCAAGTGTGGGCTCTCAAGTAGCTCTCGGTTCTCATGTATGTTTCTGGCTTGGACGTGTAATAAGACAACCTGAATGCAAATACCAATCTATTTCTTATCATTATATCTCTAGTTAATAGAGTGGGATTATCAAGAAGGTAAGGATAGATTCGACATGCTTTATAGCTTAGTTTACCTTAAAGCTTCTATACTGAGTAAATTGCCTTAGGCTCTGAATATCTCGAACTTAATCCATGACTGTTGTAAATTTTCTTTTTTATCTGCATTTACCGTCAACCGTGGTACCTGCTGCATTCCAGACGTTATACCTTTGTGGATATTTGAGTGCTGAACAACCAGAGTTTCCCTTAAGGGGCGAATCTTCACTAAAATGCTATTTTTTATGATTGTTTTATATTTTAATGCTAAGGTATTAGGTTGCTCAAGATCGCTAACCCGCGACCGCCAGCCCAATTACCTAACAATCATGGTCAGCTTCCTGTTTGCAAAATTGCTTCGCTGATTCTCGGCGTTAGCTGACGGCCGGGCGAGGCAAAGAGATACGAGCTCCTCACTCCAGCAGATTCAGACTCCGACACTCAACCATTGACCACATCTTCACATTGCGAAGCTTCGCTTGAAGACAACAGAACCGTCAGATCTATATTGTTGCTTCGTGGATTTTGCAAAGGCATTTGACATCGCGGCCTCGAAAACTATGGGCAAGATTATGGCGCCAAATTTGGGTTCCTGGGGAGATTTTAAGTGCACGCAAAGCAGGCTGTGCTTTATGAAGATGCTCTGCCTACAAGTACCGCATAAGCCAACCATTTGATAGTAGTATTCGGTTCGCCAGGATGCCCTCTCTCTCCCAACATTGTTCGGGGCTTTACATTGATCAATTGGAGAGCTGGCTTGCCGATAATGGGGGGCTTACTTGCTCATCTTCTACCGCATCATCAAGCGCTTACGATATGTCAGATGATGTGACCTCCTACTACACACTGCCAGATATGCAACGCATATCTCGATGCCCCGACACATTTTGTCAAGCAACTCGACATGGCTAACTTGGCCAAGACTAAGGTGGTTTTCTATATCATCTTCACGAATACCGAGGATCCTCCTCCTTCCGCTATCGGGAGGGCGTATCGAAGTAGCATCCATACAAATATTTGGGAGTGGGAGTTTCCGCCTACTATGCACTGACACATCCATACGGCCACGAAGTTACTTGGGCCGGAAAGCACTATATGCAATGCAAAACAATAATAGTCAAGGAGGGAGTTGTATGATTGACCCATCACCACACTGCTCAAAGTCTTGGGAGCCCGCCCTTTATAATTTTGTGGAAGTATGGGGCCCAAAGAGATCCCTCGCCACTTGAATGACTTGGAGCAAAAGTGTAAAGCCCTTCTTGGTACGAGCACTAGGTGAAGTCCACAAATCCCATATCATCAAATTCTAACAGAAATGTGACTCTGCTCTTCGCAGAGGGCTACGCAGTCTTGATCGCCACATCGTCTATTTCGTATAGTGGTCAACATGGACGATGCTCGCCTCCCAAACTAGCTTATATCATGGCAATGGGGCCACAACGCCTCAAGGCCTCACTGAGGAAAAGAGAGTCATAATGGATGGCTAGATGGAATGTGCAGTGAGAACAGCATACATGTGCAAACAGAGGCGTGATCGCCATAGTTTGAGGTATTATCTTGACGCTTTGCTTCATCGCCATTGTTGGGATGCCGGGCCAGCCAATATAAGGTCAGTCAAGACGCCAAAGACACTACCGCCACACATAAATCCCACATTGGAACGAGGCCCACACGCGCTACCTTATACCCACTTGCCCATGAAAAGACGCAGATCATCGCCTTCTCCATTCAAGACAGCCAGGCACATCATCTTCAATTGAGACAAAGTGTGGATTGTGAGCCACGCCAAAGATGTGTACCACGCCGCCAAATGGGAGAGTCATTGGAGGATGAATCTCATACTCCTTCAAAGCGTCTTTCCCAAAGATATGATCGCAATCCCGACGCGCTTATGCTAGAGTTGGTCGTGCCCGCCAGCCGCTACATGTGATATATCTTATCCCGTGAGCATTTGATGCTAGATCATACCTTCAGAGGTCATGGACATGCGATCAGCTATGTCCTCTGCAAGACTTGACATGTACATACACATTTATTTCTCATGATGATGTATACTGTACGCTTGATAAAGATTCTTATTATCACACTTGCCGAAAACCCTCGGCTGGGTTTTAACCCGACAAGAATAAGTTTGTCAAGGCTTCTTCCGGGTCCCATAGGCCGCATTGGTCTCAAAGTGGACGCATAAAAACTATTCTATTCTATTCTATTCTTTATTTATTATTCTTTTGAAGTTCAGCCTATTCTCTACTTAAATGAGCTCACGCTTTGCCTGGCCGTTTGGCCAAGACGAAGGCATGATTGATGGTATTTCGCTACCGATCCCTCATAGAAGTCGAACACTTTTTTGTAGGTTCGCCACCATGGTTAAAAAGGTCTAACTTTTTATTCCTTATAAAGCTACAGACGTAAAATATCAAGGTTAGAGCTTACTCTTTTATGCTTCAATCATTGTCCTTTGTTTAAAAAAGTCTTGCAGAGCCATTTCTTTGATGGATATCTATGCTTACCTTAATAGCTTTATCAGAAGGAGGTCTTTCTTGCCTTTATTTGATATCTAGCTCGATAATCGTGGCTCTTCAAGATAATCCATGGTAACAAGAAAATATTTTATAAAGATTATTAAGTTATCTCATAGGTTTTTTCATATAGTTTTGAGAAAATCATTGCTTATAGTTGCTGCTATACATGACATTCATTAAGATGTGGTAGGTTTCAAGCTCAATAATCATTCTAAGTAAGGTTTACTCATACTAGCTTCAGAGTCTTCAAAGGTAAAATATTTGATAAAAGCAAAGTGCTTTTTGATTTGTCTCGATTCTTCCTGACCCCATGCATTAAGTACAAACTTGTTTCACATTTCTCTTTTCTAAAAATGCAAAGATGGCACTATCTTCCTCATTTTTATTCCCTTGTTGTCGTGGCTATAGACCAACTATTATGTTTTATTGAAGATGTTTTTACTCATTGACATTGTTTAAGATCTAAGAATAGAATAGAATAGAATAGAATAAATTTTTAACGTTCATCTAAGACCAATAGGTCATAGGACTCCATATTAATGGGTATTAGTACAATCATTACTACTAGATTAAAAACCTCACTTCGAAGGTTTTCAAGGGAAAACCTTGGCAAGAATGATGATACCAGATGCTGCAGATAATGACTACCGAGGGCCTGCCAAGAATTGCGCACGCTTATCTAGAACCTCAAGTATGTATAATGCCAAGTCATGCACACATGGTGCTCCGGTAGTTGTGGAAGCTGCGGGAATGGAATGCTAAGGTCGTGAATGATTCTGACTATCTCAAAAAGCAGGCAACTCGTGAGTATGGTGGCTTTCATCTTCAATAACTTGTAACCGCAACATGCACATACCTCGCCAAGAATTCGGGCCGGCCTCCCATCTACCCGCCTCAATCCAGACTGCGGGACCCGTATGCATTGATGCAATAGCTACAAGCTTGTTCCTCGACAACAGAAGCAAGCAAATAAGCTTGGGGCCCCGTGCCAAGGTGGATTTATGTGTGCATGATAATAGAGAATGTTAAGCAATGTGAATGTGCCGCCAATATATAATGTGCATCAAGGATATCTCAACTACCTACTTATATGTTGGTAATTATATGTTGGTAATATCATCTCGCTTCTTTTCTCGCAAGTATTTGGCACATGTAGGCACGCTAGACAAGAAGTACATCCATCATTACATCACATATACTATGTTACTTAAAAAGATATTTACATAGTAAACCTTCTTATAGAGATGTATTGTACTATGGAATACGATCATATAATTATTGCTAGTTATGCTTGGCAAGATGATGAGGATAGAAGTTCAAATGACGGGCCAACAAAAGTCTTCAAATATGTGCAAGAAAGGTTATCTAGTTTTAGGTAGGAAGATGCACAATTACATCTTACACAATGAGGTTGGGGGCAGCGATATCAATAAGTGAATGCAATCGATTGAAATTATGTATTCTAAGTTGTAGTTATAAAAGAAGCATGTGAAATATTGTAACCAAAAGCCCGAAAGCATAATGTGATTTCTTAACCGCATGATTGCGTATCCGCCATTTCAAGGAGGCACTTGAACAAGCCAGATGATGTTGAAAGATGTAATGCCCACAATAACATCACTCTGTTAACATTCTATCCGCATGCACCGCAGTACCTGAAAACGCGTGATTTCTAAATCGGGCATTGATCGCATCATTCAGCCATTTCTCACTTGTTAAAGATTCCCCGCCGCATGCATATATGCGAAAGCATGGAAAGTCTGCTACTACTTTTCAGATCCATGAGCACCTATCATCGTCTCCGTATAGAACATTTCACTTGTATATGATTGATATCCTGGATGCTTAGGTCTTGAACTAATTCGAATCTTCACTCACAACAAATGAGCCAAGAGCTAAAAACATCAATTTTAACATGTAACAAATGGTGAATGCATGAATACCTTGGATCGACAAGTCGAGGTGAATGTGTGACGAGAGATAATCAAGTCTACTTGACAAATGTGATGTGCAAAACTCCAAAGTTTGCATCAAATCATTATAGAAATAACACCTGCTCAATTTTTACTAGGGTTTCATGTATATGCTCGCCTCTATACATTAAGTCCATATATTCATACAATACATAAAAGTTCAAAAAATGTAGCTTATGTCATCCAAAAGTGTGTTCAAACAATAGTTTATTGTGAAACCACATAATCAAAAGTAGTGGTCAATAAAAGGATAGTTTGTTGTTGTGAAGCTCGCAGTTATATAAGCATGAAATTATTGTTTTTACGTGTAGATCAATGTTGTTCATCATATATTCGCCTTTTGGGTACTATGTGTGCTAATGTCCACAAAAGAAAAAAATTCACATTCAGCTAACTTAAATTGTGAAATTCGCCTCGTGTTTAAATCCTTGGTAATAATTTAAAAGGTTTCTTAAGGAAACCTCAGGAACAATCATCATATGTTTCATTAACAAAACCCATGTGCCAGAAAGAATGCAAGCTTGCACTTTTCTATTAGCTTCACCTTTTCTGAAAATTAAAGACACTTGATTTCATGCTTCAGAAAGTTTTTTCATAATAGATGAGGTGTGAGACATATTATTAAATTGGATGAATGCTGATCCTGATAATTGATGTAGCATATAATCTTGGGCTCAATAAAATGGGACCGAATAATCTAAATTTCAATAGCTCTTACAGCTTCTGCGATTGAGATGAAGAATGGATTGCCTTCCGCGCTCACCCTGCCAAAGCCAGGCGCGTTCGGGAATATGTCCCCATGTTCCCCAAGCCTCCTCAAGGCTGATCTTACTACAAATTAAAGCATATGCTACTTTATGATCTCCATTTTATATAAAAGCTCCAATGGCAATCTCCAGCTGCATATAAGAATACAACATACATGCGATACAAGTCAAATAATGGGATATAACATACATTGCCCTCTATACGAATTTGGCTGCTAACATTGTGCTTATTTGAATATGTTCTTATGGAGTAAGCTTCTTTGCTTTTTCAAACTCACAAATTGCACAATGTTGTTTAATGCCATCAACTGAAGCCATCGGATCTCCAGATTCTCATCGGCGAGTATGCATCTCTCCCATGCATATCTCAAAGATCCGGCTGCTTGGGGATGCTCTTCTTATTTTTAAGTGTGTCCTTCATCGACTTCATCTAAGATTTTCTCCTCTCTAACAGCCTCTCGACTCTTTTCTTCGATACCAAAGCAGGGAGTGGATTTCTTCCGCTTGGTTTGCCACCAAGGCCTTTTCCATGTTGTGAGTTGTGACGTTGTTCTTCCCTAATCTTGTCTCTTTTTGGCTATCCTTCAACCTTCTCGAATTCTATCCCCTTTTGATAAGGAAGTCTCTTTTTGCTCCGGGAGGTTTTTGTTTGTTTTCGCGCGCAGCCTTTATTCGAGAATGCCATAGATCCGTAGCCATCTGACAAGATTCTTGAAACAAACATGACGCTTCCCATGCATACATGCATTTTTGGGACTCGTTCGCTTAGATCGCTATTTCTTGCCGTTTGTGCTCTTTCATATCGACTTCTCATATCTGCTGCTTCTTCCTCTCACAGCTTTTACCCATCCATCCTCCCTTAATGTGTGTATATTATCAGAATTGGCACATGTGACCAAATTTCTCGTTTTACCGCACAGTTTTCCTATCGAGGATATTATACCAACTCTTGACTCCATGGTGAGGTCCTCCGTGCCAAACGTAGGTCAGAGGGGGCGCGTATATGAGGTTCACAATTCTACTTCTACCAATGTAATAGAAATGTAAGTCGGGTTAGCATTATTATGTTTACAGGGCCTACATGTAGGCTGGCTGAGCTTCCCATTGTCCCAAAGTTGTGCATCATGATGGTTTGATCTCTTTATTATGTTCTCTGCCTTTGATGCTCATGTGTTGAATTTCATTGGTTATACTGTCATTGTAGCACTTATTTCACATCAGATCTTGCGTCTTCGAATTGCTTATATTCTTGTTATCCAAGATTCAAGAGTGTTTTCATGCAATGGCTGTAACATTCCAAACCGACATGCCCTTAACCAACTGGGCAAAACTGCCTAGATGTTTATGAGTAATCGCTTCTACCCATTTAAGCTGGTGTCTCGGGAACACGACACCAAGATCCACTTAACAGGTCTCCCATGGGTCCGTTAGAATCTCTTCCACTAGAACTATGCTCGCCCTCAGTATCATGTAATTCATCATGACACACAACCATTAATCAGATTCTCCACGACGGGACCACGTGTCATATGACATCCATGCTATTTGTGCCCCCATGGAGACTAACTTGGGCCTCGCTTCTCGATACCAATGTAACGCCTTATCCAACACATGCCTTAATCAATCAAGCAAACCGCTCAGACAAGCTATATAGTCAGCCGCTTCTACTCATTTAAGTCGCTCTGAATGCATACCAAGATCCACTCAAGAGGTCTCCTATGGGTCCATATAAAGGACAAAATGTGTGGGTCCCTTACTTAGTCATGACTAACTTTCATGTATGTGTGCAAAGGAATGAAGGTGATCGAGGATAGTGGCATTATATTTGGGGATTGTGGTTGAGTTGGAAGCCTTTGGTTGACTTGATAAAGTTGAATGGTATCTATTGAGAATATTGATTTCTTTGGATGTTAATATTACCTGATTATATTGAATTCATAAGCATTTGTCCATTGAATTTGGAGTATATAAGTTCAACTGTAATGAAGGTTCAGTTCTTCACCATCTACAATTTTATGTGTCAAGGTTAAACACACCAACATAGCGAGAGCCTTTGCAAGTTTTGAGACGATCCCGAGTTGCTAGGAGGGTCAACTCGGCAGGCTCGTCACAATCTGCTACGTCGATGGAAATGATACTACTGATAACAAAATGATAATAAGAAATTTCGCCACTTTCATTGTGTCGAAAATGTAATGGCAGACAAAAGAATGGACCACATATGCTACCATCATCCACTGATATAATGCACAGGAGAAAAAGGGAGAGTAAACTGCCAAGGCGATCACGCAATTCCGGTGTAAAAATATTTACTTTTGGCCGGAAATGGCATATCACCATCGTTACCCGTGGCTGAAAAACAATGGACACCCTCCCCAAAAACATGTTAAGTAGATGAGAAGGTACTGGTTCCATAAACCGCAGTACATACGTAAAAATCCTTTCGCTGGCTGTGCCGTACCACTTTATAAGCGCCCCTTGATAGCTTGCAAGATAGCGAACCAAGGTCTAAAATTCAACAAAATATGGTCAGCAAAATTACAAATAGCCAACCAAGAGGACTGCATCTATCTTCGTAGACAAAGCTCATCTTATCGCGCTCTATTTTTGGCGCTGAAAATGCTTCGGGACTTACGCATTCAAGGAGGGTCCGGCGAGTCGTATCATGGGCTCCTGAGCCGGTAATCATAAAATTCGAGGTGGGCGGATCATAGGCAGTTTTCATGGGCAGATGCACAGATTATGGACACCCTCCCTAATGTAATGGAGCCCTTCTATTACAGATTGAGGGGGAATGTTCGCCAGAATATTCCGTATCCCACGATAAGGGAGAATATTAAGCAAACAAACCTAACTAGGGCAGAAGGAAGAACAGAGATGTCGAGGCGCTATGACAGCAGAACTACGATCTTCTCGCCGGAGGGGCGCCTCTATCAGGTGGAATATGCCATGGAAGCTATCAGCAATGCGGGTGCTGCAATAGGCATTCTTGCAAAAGATGGTGTTGTCCTTGCAGCCGAGAAACGAGTTACTTCCAAATTACTCGCAGCTTCAAAATCAACAGAGAAAATGTACAAGATCGATGATCATCTTGCTTGTGCCGTTGCTGGGATAATGGCAGATGCAAACATTCTTATCAACACTGCCCGCCTTCAGGCTCAAAGGTACACCCTTGCTTACCAACAACCTATTCCTGTGGAACAGTTGGTCCAGTCTTTGTGTGATACCAAACAGGGATATACCCAGTTTGGTGGTCTTCGTCCTTTTGGGGTCTCCTTCATCTTTGCAGGTTATGACAAAAAACATGGGTTTCAGTTGTATATGAGTGATCCTAGTGGAAATTATGGGGGCTGGAAAGCAGGAGCCATTGGTGCAAATAATCAAGCCGCTCAATCCATGTTGAAGCAGGATTACAAGGATGAGATCACCAGGGAGGAGGCTATTCAATTGGCGCTGAAGGTCCTTAGTAAGACCATGGATAGTACCAGTCTGTCTGCAGAAAAGTTAGAGCTCGCAGAAGTTACTCTTTCACCTTCTGGGGACGTGAAGTATCAGGTTTGCTCAGCAAGCAATCTTAATAATTTATTGGTGAAGCATGGAATTACTCAAAGAGCTGAAGAGTCTAGCCTATGAAATTCGTATTTTTATGCTTGCAACAGCAAACTCTTTGAAAAATTAAGCTCTATCTCGATCTGCTTCTGTGGCTTCTTCAAGATTAATTACAGTTTTGGGTGGCATGCCTTAACATTCAACTTGCTGTGGTGATGCTAAACATATTGTTTTATGTGATGATGCCTGTATGCTGTGAAATACAGAGTCAATGATCTACATTATTTTTAAACTTCGTATATGCTAGTTAGTCAAATATGCTTTATTTTTTAGATGTCACATTCTTTGATTATCAGTGACATGTTATGGGGACTCAAAAAGTTACATTAGTGCTTCTTTTAACATGGGATAAAAATATAAATCTAATGTACAGAGCTCCACTCAAGATGAATTTAGACTTGAAGGTCATTTAATGCCATGCATTTCTGCCAAGAATGAGGATCTAATCTGTGAAGGCAAGGATAAATATTTACAACAGGAAGCCAGATTGCTGGAATAAAGAGAAAAAGAAGTGATTATGAAGCTAGCTGTATGTTGCTTGAAAGCTATCCAGAGCTTGTGACTTGGAGGTAAATTTTTGCCATGGATTTTCTGCCAAGATCGAGGATCAAAGGGAGGGAGTGGCAACAGAAAGCCAGATTGATTTGGAAGTTACCATTACTAATGCATCATTGAAGCTAGTACATCTAGTCTTCTTGAAATACAGAGCTATTCAAATAAATTAGTAGATGCAATTTTAAGGTAATTTCATCCCATGCATTAGCTGCTGAAATAAGGAGCAGAAGTGGGAAAGGGAGGAACATGATTGCTGGAATAAGAAGAAAAGATCTGTTTTGAAGCAGCTGAAAAGAAAAGGAAAAAAAGGAATTGGCACAAATGTGCTAGCATAATTTGACACAATTGGAATGATATAGAGGAGATCAAGGAAGTTGGATATGTTTATTTATGAGCAATGTTATTAAGTTTGTAGAGATATTGATCAGGCTAAACTAGAAAGGGTAGTTACAAGTTAGAATGATGGAAGTAGCATACCTGGACATTCTGTGAAGCAAGAAAGTTGTGATTTCTCATTTGGGTTATAATTGTCTTGCAAATCTACATCATGAGATTAATGATGAGTAGTAGAGATATTTTATTATGCTGGGGTGGGCACAACTTGTGTTTTGACCAATTTTTAATGATGCTGGATTAAATCATTTGGGTTATCACGCCCTACATACTCCAATTTTAAAGCAGATGGTTTTTCATAGATATGCTTGCATTAATATGCGGGCTAAAGCGACGAATGTGCTTTGAAGAAAGGCCAACACATTCAAAAATTGTTAGAATGCAAGATTCAAGAGAATAAAAGAAGGCCAATTTGGAAGGGGGATAGAGTGAACATATAGTGGAAGATGGAGGTGAATAATGGGCGACATGAGAAAAGCTTGCCTTGTAGAAAAGCACTCAGGTCTTGTTGGGAGTACAACAATCCTTAGGAGATATGGTTTTTAAATACGTTAATAGCAAATCCAAGCAATAACAAAAGGGCAACTAAGTAATTTATTTGAGCTTGAAGCTATATGTTCTTATTGGTTGAACTTGATAGGCCTTTCTCTAATCTTGAAGCTATATGTTCTTATTGGTTGAACCAGATAGGCCTCTCTCCAATCTTAAATCTTATCATTTGTCCTGTTATCGTTTGGGGTGTCTAAATTTTTTTGGGACTATTTGATGTCGGGTATGTTGCCAAGATATGCCATATGCCATGGGGCTTAATTTGCAAATTTCAATGTAAGTCAAGATGGGGTCAAAACCCCCATCTTTGACTTACCCCTAACATTCCACGAAACCATTGAATAAATAGAATATTTGAAAAATTAGCGTACCGACCAAATATAGAGCCCTCGGGAATCGAACTCTTCGTGATATCCAATGCCCATGCCTTACCCGCGTAAAATGAGCCCCTGCCGAAAAATGAGCGTAACACTTGCCTGGCATTAGCCACCCAAATCCCCGCACAAAAAATCCTCAATCAATCAAGGCTTCCCTAAGAGCTCCATGGAGACAAATACATGCTGTGCGTAAAACAAGCGTATAACCTTGAACAGACTCCAAGAAGCTAAAGCTTCAACAAGTCAAGCAAAGTTTCTCCTCAAGGAAAACGATGGGAAAACCGTGTGAAATAATGGCAAAACCACAAGATTTGTTCAAAAACCTCAAGATTTGTTCAAAATGTAACCAAAGAAGACCTCGGGCGGGAGAGTCAGCGGGAGAGCAAGACCTCACAAACCCAAAGCTCCATGCATCACTTCCTCCATCACCGCCCATTTATCACGCTATGCTTCGCGAACCCTAATCTATGCCTTACCGCATGCGTAAAACCAAAATATGGAAAAAACTAAGCTCATATCCGATAAAGATCTTCGCCATAAATTTCGAGATCTTGCCTGAAACACCTGGGATGCTGACGCCGCTATAAATAGTCCTCCTATAGAAGCCATAGCTTATAACCGCTTCGGCCAGACCGCAAGATCCTTTGAGAGCCTAAACGCCACAGAATAAAACCTCGGCTCGGCCTTCTGCTAATCCATCAAGGCCATCAAGCCACGCATTTAATTTCGTGATATTTGTATTTAATACCGCCACCCAAACATTTAACAATCTTAGGTTATATAAAGATACTAGTGAATAACGGGCTTATACGAAAAGCTCGGGCCTTTGTAGAAAGCACTCAGGCCTTTGTTGGGAGTACAACAATCCTTAGAGATATGGTTTTAAATACGTTAATAGCAAAATCCAAGCACAACAAAAGGGCAACTAAATAATTTATTTGAGCTTGAAGCTATATGTTCTTATTGGTTGAACTTGATAGGCCTTTTCTAATCTCTTTCACATATATGTTCTTATTGGTTGAACCGTATAGGCCTCTTCCAGTTCCAAATCTTATCATTTGTCCAAGTATTACCGCTTAGTGTCTAAAATTTTTGGGATTCATTGATGTCGGCATATGCCACAAAGATATGCCATAAGCTACGGGGGCTTAATTTGCAAATTTCAAATGGGTCATCAAACCTATCTTTGACTTACCCCTAACATTCCAATTTAAACCATTGAATAAATAGAATATTTGAAAATTAGCAAACACCAAACAAGCGCAGAGCCCGGGGAATCAACCCCTATATCCAATGCCCATGCCTTACCCGCGTAAAATGAAAGCCCCACGAGAAAATGAGCTGCACGACTTGCTCAAGAAGCCACCAAACTCGCATTGCAAAAACTTTGAATCAGCTTGGGCGCTTCCCTAAGAGCCCATGGAGACAAATAGTGATGCAAAGGCGTAAACAAGCGCATAACCTCGAATGTACTCCAAGAAGCAAAGCTCAAACAAGTCAAGCTCAAGGAAAACGATGGGAAAACCGTGAAATAATGGCAAAACCACAAGATTTGTTCAAAAACCTCAAGATTTGTTCAAAATGCGTCGCAAGAAGACTACGGGAGAGCCGCGTGAGAGCAAGACTGCTAAACCCAAAAGCTCCATGCATCAAGATCACCGCCCATGCATCAATGACTCTCAAGACTCCAAATCTATGCTTCAGCAGAACTTCTACCGCCGACCTATGCCTTTATACCGCATGTTAAAAACCAAAAATATGGAAAAACTAAGCTTCATATCCGATAAAGACGCTATGTTTTGGAGATCTCACGAACACGGGATGGACGCCGCTATTACTAGTCTCCGCTTCGTGGGAGCGCTTGTAGCAAACAAAATAGACTAAAAGCAAGCAACAAAAAGAAAAACTAATTCGCCAAGTAGCCGCCACAGCTCATAGAAGCCATAGTCACATTTATAACCTCTACAGACCTAAAGAGATCCTTTGAGCCTAAATTTACAGAAATAAAACCCTGCATTTCGATTCTTCTATATTTCGAATCCACCGCCACCGCCAAAGATATTTACTTCGTGATTTTATAATGGTCACTGGCCCAAAACATTTAATGTCTTTAGGTTATAAATATTACCTGCTTAGAGCGGCAAACATTATAGCATTAATACCTGTTAATTCTCGCATGTGTATTATAATTTGAATGTACTTGGTTCCGAAGTGTTTAGCCCTATTGACAAGTTTCCTATTGTTTTCCAAATTCTATCCTACCAAACATATAAAGGTGTTTTGATCTCTAGAACTACGTATAAGAAGTTACTAGTTTTAGCAGAACTTTTTTGCACTTGGGCGCTTTGGTCTTAGTGGTAATACTAGAAAAGTGCTCCAAATAAGCAATGTGGCTTTTTGTCAACATAAGCTCAAAAATTAATAAAATGTAGAATATATTTACAAAACCAATGCCAGTAGGAGAGGGGGTGGGGTAAGTGTGTGTGTTTTAACATAAGCACAGATGCCAAACTCTAATATGTTTGTTACTTCAGGATGTATATGAAAGGTTATACGTGGTGCAATAAATACAAAAGCAATCGTCACCACCATACCTTTAAATGCAAATTGCAAAATTGCTTAAATCATATAAAAAGCCCATATATAAGGGGAACATCAAAACTCCACCTTATCAATGAAATAGTAGCAACAATTTTATCAAAGAATCAGAACAGAATGAAACAAATCTTTTATATTTGGTCAAGCATACACATTTCTTTTTTCAAAAACACACCAAGGATTATTGGATTTCTGTTCCGGCTAATGATGAAAGATAAGGCGCCATTGCGGTATATAAATAGAATACAAATAAGTAAATGTATATACTGCCCATGTCCCATCGAGTCAAGTAGACACAAGGTGAAAGCTCTCTACATGGCTTCGAAGCTCGACTAATCTCTGTGGGAGCCACTTTGCAATAAGATCTCATATTCATTTTAGTCTTCTTCCAACAAAAAGTAATTCTAAAGCAACCATCCAGCTTATTTTCAACCTTATCAGCAACCAATATCGTTGATTTCCAATTGCGAATCAGATGTAGTCGTCAGAATGGAAGACATGCCAATGACCAAAGGATATTGGCAAATGTATATATATGCAAATTATCTCAAAATCATTTGGGAGGAGATGCAGGTTAACTTATAAGAATTGTCCTCGCATCTTTTGTACATGTTTTGCTTCAAACACGAGCTAATTCATTCTTGCATGCCTCAAGCCTCCATTGTCCAAGAAAGCCATAGAAGAGTCGTAAACCTCAACTTGCCAACCACTTCAAAGAATGGACGCTTTCATAAAAAATACAAAGAAAGTCTTCTCCGCAACAAGCAAGTATTATGCCGACGTCAAATTGAAAATGAATGGCAATACCTCGCATTATAGCTACAAACTTGCTGGTAAAATATACCTTTAGATTGAGGCCGCTTGATACACCTCGCGACATACACAGGAAATGGTAAAGGGTGCTAACTACCCAATTCTCGCTTTCAATCTATGGCGACATTCTATAATCAAACAGATGGACGTAAACAACCATCAAACTTTTGAAGCACTTTCCTCTTCACTAAATGCAATCTTGTAAATCTCCTCCTGTAGTTATCAACAAATGTACTTGCCCTCCTTAACATGATCAGCCAGCTCATCATAGTCGCTAAGCTGAAGCTGCAGATGGGAAATAATAATTTTCACCCCACTTCCTCAGGCAATTGTTTTCTTTCACCATAAACAAAAATAATCATTGCTAATACCACAATGACAAAACATAATAATCAAACTCAGCAGTAACATACTCCCACCAATTGGAAGAACTCGGCCCGCTTAGAGTAACTTCACCACTATCGCGAATATCTTTTTATAGGTTTATGCAAGGCCAAAGATATCATCGATGTAATCATTGCTCAGGCATCCCGCATCAGGCCCATCCTTGGGGTAGCACCAGCGGTGAACATGCGCATAATTTGAGTTTGCAAAAAATGTATTCTCATGATCCTTTTCCTCGGTAGTTGTCCGCAACCGTATGAGCAATTGTCGACTTTCTTTCATAACATCTCCAAGTTGCCCAAAGGAGTTGAAAAGGCTCCTTTACCCTCCCTCTTGTCTACAATTGCCGGGTTTCACATAAAGTGCTGAGCCCCATTGCGCCCGCCAATCCCATAACTACCCAATAGGTGTCTGCTCTCAGAAGACGCCCGCCACTTTGAAAGACCGATTACCAAATATAATCAAAGGTTGGTTTCATCTATCACAAGTTTCATTCCGACAGCACCTAAAGTGAACCGCTGCAGACAGATATTAATAAGGTCACTTAATACTTACTTCAAATGCCTTCTTTCCAACAAAGTTCAAAGCACTCCAGTTAAGAACAAATTTGGGGAAGAGATCGACAGAAGGTTGCATGGATCCTCTGCTCATTTTCACAGAAGAAACATGATAGTCACTAAGCAATCAAATGAGATATTAAAGAAATAAGAAGACTTATCGGGCGATGAAGGAATATAACAAAGATAGCTCAAGGCTTAAGAAATACCGAGAAGTGCACTCTAATGTATTGAAATTGCCATGGACAGCCATTCGCGTAAGATAGCAAGCCATACGCATCGGGCCGCCATGTTCTCCGCGACCGAGCTAAAATTATCAATAAAATCTCACACAACCAGAGGAATCAAGCCGTTCCACCCGACGCCTTTCCTGCGCATCCATAATCGGGTTAATCGAGGCGTTCTTACATCGTAATCAAGAAATCAATGGATTTATTGACCCACTCAAAACCTAAAAACAAAAGAGGTCATTTTAATGATAAACACACGCCTTTACCTCGCGCCTGAAATTAAGAGATCAAATCGAAATGCAATACACAAATCAAATGGTAAAGAGTCCAAAAATCACAAACCTTTTCGCGATCCGTTTCTTTCCCGTGAATCCACCTATTGTTAGATGATGCAGTAGGCAGCGAGCCGTGATTTGTACACGATACACAAAAGGCAAGAAAATGGACAAAGAAGAAGTAAACCCTCCGAACTGCTCCTAACACAAATGAGCACCGCATACAAGTGATGCTTCAAAACCAAAGCAAAGAAAAAAACTCCTTTACTCTTGAAGAAAGGGGCTGAATGCCCAAAAAAAGGTTACCGGCTAAAATGTATAGGTTTTTGGGAAAGGCAACCAATGTGCGGAACCCGGCCAACAAGAAATAAGAACCGTAGGGTGCCAAGTGATCAAAACTAAAGCATGGGCTACGCAGAAGCTATTTGGGTTGGTGGAAATCACGATCTAATCTATCGCGGAATGAAAGGCGAGACGAATGGAAACTGCTGGTTGCTACCAGAATAGTCATGATCCACTGGCCCAAAATGAAAGTTGAAAACAAATCGGGACGGGCCGAGATGCCCGCATTAAACTACATTTTGCTTTTATTACTATATATAGATGCTAATCTCAAAACAAGTATGTCTTTGAGTTCGAGGTCGGCTAGAATCGCCTACAATATAAGGTAGTTGGGGGCGGGACTCAACAAAGCAATGTTGGCGCAGTGTGTGTGTCGTATTTCCAATGGGACGCTGTCAATTTGGCATGATATAGTTTCACTTCTTCTACACTACGGTATTAAATCTTGGATAATTTCCCGCTAAGATTTTGTCCGGAGGTTTGCTATTATTTTGGAGAATTTCCCGAACGAAGACTTAAAAGCTAGTATTTTCATCCTCAATTTGGAACTAAATGATTTCTCGTCCTAGATTTGGTTGAGGGCAACCCTTTTACTACTTGCAATTTTGAGATCTTTGTGTGGAAAAAATTCATTGCCATCATACTAACGATTTCTTTAGTCTTATTACACAAATGACCATTTTAATTCAATACTGACTGAGTATCACTAATTATACTCTACAATTAGAGACATATCCGCCAGGGGACCCAACAAAGCAATGCGTTCCATGCAAGTGTGTGCATCGTATGTCAAATCGGATGATGTCAATTTGGCATGATATAAAATCATTTCTTCTACACTACGCTATAAATTTTAGAGAACTTTCCGAATCGACTTAAAAGCTAGTATTCATCCTCAATTTAGAACTAAGATGATGTGTTTTTCTTGTCCTAGATTTGGTTGAGGATAGGATAGAATAGACTTTTATCGTCCATAGAGAGCAGACCTGTTACTGCCTGGATTAAAAAAACCCCATCCCAAAAAGTTTTCGCGGGAAAAACCATGGCAATAATAAGGATGCTATCAAAGTGTATAAGTATACATAAGAGACAAGACAGATTCAACTCATGTGTCTCCTGGATGCTTAAGCCATTGCATCCATTACCTCCCGGATATGATCCCAACATCCAACCGGCCGTGACCGAAGTATGATGTGGGCATAGCCGCCAGTTCTAATTAACTCAAAGATAACGCGGCCCAGATATTTGGTCATATGCCAAATATCCATGAGGTATGGCATTTATCTTCAACGGCCCCCATTTGACAACATCTATAGAGCATGTCCTGTCATGGTTCTCTAATCCATCTCCCTGCCTCAATGTAGAGACGGTGTGCATGTATGCGGATTGAGGCAATGAGTCTGTGCGTTTTCCATAGGCAAACGGGTACGCAGGTAATGTTGTGGGCCCCACTCCAATAAGATATTCACGTGGCATTGGTAATGTGTTGTCTTGTCCTGTTCAAGAGCACCGGCATCTTAGAGCTTACTGAGGAAGCAGGCATCAAGGTACTATCTCAGGTTATGGGCGACTTCTATTTGCACTCCTCAGATGTACCGTGTTCAAGAGACATTCCATCTACGAAGCACGAGTTTTTCCTTCCAACAGCCTGCGAGGTGTCATGGCCCCATTGCCACGGTATAAGCCAAGCTAGGGAGGCGAGCATCATAAATAGTAACCACCTTCTGAAAGTAGATGATATGTTGATCCAGGCTACCCTTTGAAAAGGTAAGAAGCATGTCTTCTGTAGCAGGATCTGATATGGGACCGTGGACTTCACCCCTAGTGCTCGGGCCAAGAAGACTTTCTTTACCTGCTCCAAATCATTCCAGATAGCGAGGGACACCACAAGGCCCTAGACCTCAACCCCTGCATAAAAAGGATGGGGACTCCACCAAGACCAACAAAGGACCGATGCGGCCCAATCATATAACTCGTTCAGACTGTTCCACATGGCATACAACGCCCTCGCCACCCGTGACAGAGATGGAAGCATCCTAACGCATACTAGAGAGGAACACTACTCCTAAATACCAGAGGTGGAGATGCCACTTGGTACATTTTGCATTCTCAGAATCAAGAAGGATCCATGGTTGATGTGAGGATGACATAAGGACCACCTTAGTCTTGGTTAGATTGACTCGCATGGCAGTCACCTGGCAGAATGTGTCCAAAACATCAAGATGGCATGCATGTCTGCCAGAGTGCAAGCAAGGAGATCCATATCATCAGCATATGAGCTACCTAATAATCTGGTGCAAGAGGTGAGCTCTGTCGCCCCATTTTCAGCAAGCCAGTTCTCCAATTGGGCAATGTATAGTCCAAACAATGTAGAAGACAGAGGGCATCCGTGGCGTATTAATTCCATATCATTGTCAAAGTCGGCCGCCTATCGAGCGCAATCAGCCCTATACAATTAATTTAATCTCCCATGTGCATAAGCACTTACTAAAAAGTACCAAACAAAGGCTGGAAAGTCAGCTTCGGCTGGGCCTTTTCTATATAGATAATTTTGCGTAATGAAAGATTCTGTGATAACTTAAATTTATTCTTTGCAAAAAATCGACTATCCTTAGGAACGTGAGAATAAGTGAAAAATTGCGATAATCAAAGATGCCCATAAGGTTTGCAAATTATCTCTAATACCAGATTGTGGTAATGGTTTAAGGAAAATAGGGGTTAGGTTTTATATGTTGCTATGATTTGTTAATGGTTTAGCGTGAAAATAGGGTTAGGTTTTGCAAAACAGCATTTGCCATGCCTAGCTGTGAAGTCGCGTATACGTCCGGTACGTAAGGAAGCAAAGGAGCAGTATGTAGTCAATTCGTAAGAGCAGGGACCCGCAAAGATGGTAGCTTTCCCGGAGCCCTTGTGGCGCAAATGCGATGCAGCATGTCATGCAAACATCCTTCGTTTGCTTATCTACCTATACGTTTCTCCCGATGCTTCTATGTGAATCTAGTTTCAATCCATGGCTTCTTTCCTTTGGTGTCGCATGTGACATCTAGTTTATGGAATCCAGGCTTTGAAGTTTGCATAAATTGGAAGGCAAGGATCGGGGAGGTTCTGAGAGGCCGCAGAGAGCCCAAGAAGACTCCAACTCGCTTATCTACCTTGCCTTCCAAGCTATGGCCGTGGGTTCCAAGTGATTGTTGCCGCTATGGCCAGGATGTATATATTAGATCTGCCTCAGTGGGAGATGAGCCGACTACCTGTGGTTAAAGCCTCGCTTACCAAAATTGGGAGCCTATTTTAATGAAGTTTCAAATTTGGGAACTCAAGTACTTTGCCGAAGTGCTTCTTGTTGAAGTATGTACTTTCGCTGAAATTGTAGTGCTCTCTTTCAGGCATGACGTCAAGAAAATGCCACTCTTCACTCCAAACTTTTCCTCATCCGCTCTCGCTTCTTTGTTCTTATCTCTCTTTTGTGAATGCAATGGTCTTTTCCGCATTTTCTTTGTGTGTATAGATTGAGGTATATCTTGTATGTATATACGTATAATAGCCATATGGGGTGCGTAAATTTATACGTGGATCTGATGTGGATATTCCATGACCCTTCATTTGGCACATTCATGGAATTATGCTCGAATACAATGATCCAAAAAAAATAATAAGGATAGTGCAACTAATAAGGAAAATGCCCATATGGGAGCATTGAAATGGACGTGTCCATGTGAAGTCCACTAGTGAAACCTAAGGGCCATTACACAATGGCCGTTATATTAGGTTAAATTGCTAACATAACGGGATGCCCTTTATGTTACGGTAACATACATAACATAAGACCCCACTCTTATGGCCTACAAAGTTTGGTTCTAGTGGAAAATAAGATTTCTGGACTTCATTCAAAGGAACTGGATAATCAATAAGAAAATTCAACGAGATATGGTAACAAAAAAGTTCCGTCATTAAACAGTATATAATTAAAAGGTGGATCAACCATGAGTCTTGGCAATGGAAACAAGACGAAAAATATGGGCATGCTGTAAAGATACATGGAAGGAATGACTATCCCCCGACATCTTGATTGCGCTGTAGACTCTCAGTCTGTTCTCTTGGTGTTTTACAAACGGTTCCCCCTATACAACTCCTAGTTTCTCCTTTACAACTGTGACCAAAGCTATATGAAGGGCCACTCCTATGTGCATATATTCCCTTTGTCTCTCTACAGCTTCAACTTACTGATTCAACATGCTTCCGCCTTCCTGACCCTCATGTTCTATCACTACCAGCCACTTCTTGCATATATGCTCCTGCAAACTCTCATCTTCGCCCTCAGAAAACTACCCTGTTTTTATAATAATCAGATTAAACTAGAGAAGCTTTAACTTTGCAAAAAGCAGTGAATTTGTACTTACAGGAACATGAGCAACTTTTTTCATGATTCTCTTTCACATGTCTGTATGCAAAGTACTACCATTTTTCTGCTACGTGTAAGGTTTTGACTCTAAGTGAACTATCTTACGTGTTTCTCTAAATTGACTTCTGAGGAAAAGAACCCACCATCAGTAACGTAAAGCAAAACACAAAAAGCAAAAAAGACAAAAAATTTAATTACCTTAGTATAAGAATAGAGGCAACCTGATAAGAACAGCAGATTCTCTTTGAACCAATAGGTGTATGTGTCTCACAATGCCGCTTGCCTTGCTTTTAAAGGCTACACTACAGCTTCTACAATGCATACTTGTGAGAAACCCTCATATGTTCTTGCAGGTCAGCAGAGCTATTAAAGGTCTGGGAACACCCATCAACTCCACACACACATAATAACTTGATATTTACACCTGAAACATAAAGCAAAGAAGTTAATTAGCTGCCATGCCTCAAAATGCCACAACATTTCAAAGTGTCCTCAAAGCCGCTGCAACCTCCAAAAGGACAAGCTAACCCTGCGCAACACCAGACTTCTTGAGAGGTCTCCCCATCCCAATAATATTCTGGTGTACTTTGCTTCACTGAGTTCAAGGGATCCGGTTTTAAGACGCAGATTTAATGCACCTGATAGAGCAAATTTTATTTTGAGAAAATGACATTCACCTGAAGATTATGGCCCCAAGGAAGGAAGGAAGGAAGGAAGGAAGGAAGGAAGGAAGGAAGGAAGGAAGGAAGGAAGGAAAGAAAGAAACTGTATACAAACCCAAATTCAAATATGGCTAACCATGAATTTCTTGATGATATTTCAATCCCGACATGAAGCGAAACCTTTTGCCACACCCCGCTACTTCACATACGTGATAATGCACTTCCTTGATACTGTGGCGCTGCAACTCCCCTTTAATGACATGACGTTTCAAATGACGTTCAAAATCTTAATTTGAGGTAGTTTAGTTACAGCTTACAATGGCACTACTTAAACATTAATTGCCTTCGTGTTTTACGCGCGGCACCAAAACAAGCCCCTTTCCTCGGTATTTGGCAGCACAGTTCTCAACAGGACAAACAAATGGCCTCTGTCAAATTCCAACAAATAAGTCTACAAAGACCACAGCCCACTCAAAACCCAAAAGAATTCAAAGCAGAATAAAGCTTACCTCACCAGTATGCACCCTCAAGTGCTCTTTCAAGTGCGCAGGCTTCTGCAATCGTTTTCTACAAACGGGACAGCCGTATCGACCATTCTTCTTCCTTTTATTGCAATCGCTGGCCTCGCCCAATACATCAGATTCTTCCTGGCTACTACCACTTATCTCGTAATCACTGTTATGGCTACACGATTGGCCACTGGTACAGCAATCTTCATCTTGTGAATCAGGAGTATGCATGTCAAAATAGGCATAATTCCTGTGTGTTCCGGTAGAACTTCTGATGGACATAGCCGCTCGGGCTTTTAGGTAATAGGGTTTGGGAACATTGTGGATGAATATTTTGCCGCAGCTTTATTGGCCCGTCCCTTTTCAACCTTAGAAAACAAAATATTGGCTTCAGCTAGATGGGCATGATGTGGCAAGGTGGATTGGCTTGAACTAGTGAGCCAACAATGGATTGGCATAAGCTAGTCTACATTTCAGGTGCATCATGCAGACTTTAATCCCATGCGCACCCAGCACACCCATGCGCATCCATGATGCAGCCTCGAGCCCACAGACCCATGATCCAGCCTTGAGCTCCAAATTCCAACCCATGCGCATCCAGCAGGCCCATGCACACCCATGATGCAGTCTCGAGGCCCAAATCACTACAGTGGGTGTCGATTGGCATAAGCCAATCCATATTCATATTATCTTAAGTACTTGATTCCTATTTTAAGTATTGAATCCCTTGTAATAAGATAGATAGAATAGATATTATTTTAACGTCCACAAGAAGAGAGCTTCATTCTTGCCACTACGAATTGATCACTTGAAACCCAATTTGAAGCAAGTAAAGATCCTTTCACCATTCCTTTTAATTTTGTTATGTGTATGCTCGCTCTTTATTTGATCTCGAAATGGTTGAATGATCTCTATTTTTATGTGGATACTCTTTATTTTTGCTTTCAATTCCAGCAAGTAGGAATAACAACTAGAACAATGATGATCAACAAAGTTGAGCAAAAGAAGAAACATGTAGAAAAGTCATTTTACATGTATGCGACAAAGTGTGCCTGTGCAAAAAACTTTTCAATCTCTCCAACACAAACATCACTTCTCTGGTAACATCTTATGTATCTGATCTACAAATAGTAGATTCATTCGACTAAACTTATAAATTTGCTTGGTACCTACCAGTTTTACGCAGCCAAATATTTTGCTTATCTCAAATTTTCATATCCATGCTTAAACATTCTCATCAAAGATAACTCCACGGCTCTAACATGTTATTATCCGCCGATAAGGCTCTCAAGTACTCAATACTAGCTGATTTGCCTCATGTGTACACACCTTCCACTTTGGCGCTTCAAAGACTAGAGGACCACTTTTCCATGTAGCTTAATAAAGAATCCGTACCAGATATGTTAACAATGCCCATGCTCTGACAAACACAACCTAAAGTCCAAGCCACGCCCTAATTCTAGAGGCTATGCACTTATGCAATATTTTATTAACCGTATATTCCAATACTATTATGTTTGCAATCTATGCATTATGTTGTGCAATTGAAGAATGGAGTGGGTATTACATATGGTTTTGCATGGTTTAAGGGGGTATTCGTATGCCAAAATAGTATTTTGTTGATGTCAGTAAATGGGTTTTGGATTTTATAATGTGTTTGGTTTTTTTCTTTTTATAGGGATCTTTCTCTTCTTGGGAACTAGGGTTCGTTCATCGAACTGTTCTTTAGAAGTTCGTCAGCCTGCCTCCTAGAAGAGCATAATATGAAACAAAAAACAAACTATTTCTAAGAAGAAAAAGAACATGACAGTTGAAAATCCAAGCTCCTGAAGGATACCTCAAGCTCGCAGCTTCCAAAAACCTCCACATGCCAACCCGTTGCAAAACTTCAGGGCCGCATCTAACTCCTATTTCGCTATTACAGATCCGGCCTACCTTCGACATACCGGACCGCCATAACCCCGGCTTTCAAGATGCAAAGTTTCCGGAAGAAGGCCATATATCATGCTTCTCGGCCAAACCCCGCTCCACAAGATATTAGTTTGGCAGTATATTACATCCGCTTCTACTTGCGTAGAGAGAACTGTATGAGAAAAGTTGAACGCCTCGTCCTTTCTACTCCATCAGATCCACACGCCATAGCCATTGTTGACGATGTGTTGCCGCATTTCATTGGGGTGTTGGTATCAAGTTGTAAACTCGCTGTATAAGGTCGATTCGCTTCGGTACCGTGAGCTTCAATTTTAATTCTAATGTCAATGTATGGAAAAATCATGTGGCAGAGCTCAGGGTTTTATGTTTAGCTCTATCAGAGCTTCATGTTTTTGTAATGTCAATGTATGCCATTTGCATACATGCACTGCTGTAAACTGCTAGAGAAATGAAAACACTTCATGGAAAATTTTAGGAACGCTTTCATGTAAGATGGATGCTTTATTCCCCTTCATGTTATTCATTGTGTGTGCTGTTTAATTGACTGCACGATTGACTTAAAACCATGGCACACAAATCATAGGCTGACGTGGAAAATGGGGTGACTCCATCTTCTTTTTGGCCCGACGGTCAGGGTTAGAGGATAAAGAATATCCTCTGGTATATTCCCTAGATCAACGGCCAGGATGTAGCGAGTATGAGGATGGAACGAGTATATTATATTCAATATAGGAACAATAAACAAATTAAACAATATCCAAATTAAACATTAATGATGATATCACAATTCAAATACAATTCCCCATGCATTTTTCTAACATGTAGAAATGCCAATTTCATATAAATCATATCATGCTTGCATCTTTTCATGACACAATGCCCATTCTACTCATGGCATAAGGAACATACAACTATCATAACCAAGTATCTATTTTTTCTATAGTTTGTTGGGAAATTTCTAGTCAACCCTCAGGTTCACGGATTCCATTACCAAACATTATTCTAAGTTCCAATATAAGACACACTGCACCATTTCCAATTTTATGTCGTCTCTCGGCAAGTCCTTCTATCCATTATACCACTTCCTCCCCCATCTAGAAAGGTTTTGGTTCCAATTAGCTCAACTATAGATTAATTTAAACGACGTTAATTTCTCCTTACTTATCAAGTATTATTCCTAACAGTTATTCCACTTGTTAAGTTTATGTTTTCTAATTTTCACTACTGATTTGCTTGGAATCCATGCCTGCACTTATGGTTCTCACGTATCTCCTCTCGCCTAGCGTCCTCCCAATCTCCCTACTAAACCATTAATTTCCATGACAACCCCAACCCTTCTATTTGTTGGTACTTTTAATTGTTGTATCTTAATGTTACTTTATTAAAAGCATTCCTAGTCTAACGTTTTGTACAAGATGGGATTCTCCACCCTAACAATTCATACCTAACAAATGCCTTCAATAATGACCTTATGCTTCGAAATTCATCATTTCGACCGCGAGATCCCCTGCCAAAGAAACTACTCTTCAAGCTCCTCGACACCTCCTCGTGTCGAGTTTCATGCTATGGCAATGCCGTTTTATCGCCCTAACCATGGCAAGAAGGCTCAAAACTCCCGGCTTATCCAAAATTTCTAACCTTTAGACCCATTATGTCAAAATAATTTCAAATTTCCTCTCGAGCCTTTCTCACCTCGCTCGTGCCCCTTTTTCTCGCCATGCCTTCTCGCTCATGCCACACCTGTGTTATTAATAGTCTTTTTGATATGGTCTATGGGGTATGGGATAAAGCCTGAAAAGGTGGGGCCCATTGGATAACGATTTTGAAGATTCATTTCGTGTTGGTTATAACGCCAGGTGCTAGTGCATAACATTTGCATCGATAAGGTTCAATTCCTCGTAAATGCCAAGGACTGATAGTTGTCTATGGGAAGCCTAGAAAGGTCTATGGGTATGGGATAAAGCCTAGAAAGTTAGCCCATTGGATAACAATTTCCGAAGGATTGCCTTTTGGTGTATTGGTTATCACTAGGGTGCCAGTGTGCATAACATTTTTGTTTAAATTCAAACCCTTCAATATCCTCTTTTTTTAACACTAGAGTGGTCGTGTGATGGACTGTAAAATGGTCCATTTGCAAAGGTTCACTTTAAAAAATTCATATAAAATCAACAAAGATACAAAATCTATTCAACCCTTCCTAGAGTTCATATGGCAAGCCATGGTCCACTAGAAAAATACCTAAAATATATATACATACACCTCCATTTTGTAAGTTATGCTCTAGCAAACTTAGGGGTCAAGTACTTTCAAAAGCTTCATGTTTACATAAAGTAAAACTGCTCTCCATTAAAACCATTTTTCAAATTTTTTTGATTACCATGATATTTTCTACATTGAGGTAGAGAAAATCTAAACAAAAAACTACACATGTCAATCCGGGTTCCAGAAGAAAGATAACATGATAGGTCAAATCGCTTCAGCCCCTGTAATCAAATTTCAAGGCCCTGCAAGCGCCGTGTTTAAATACAACAACTTTACAAGGAAATGCATTTTTATGGAGCTAATATTTGACATATAAGCAATCGGGATGTTTCTTCATCTCATAAAATGTTGGTCAGTCTTGAATTTGACGCTTGACTTTCACTTTGATCTCAATTTTAGGTAACTTGTAACAATGATTAATATTTCCATATAGAGCGTAACTTACTCTATGATGTCCTCCAAAAATCATAATATGAAAGTTCAAAATGATATGAAACCAATGCAAAAGCAAGCTCATTAAAAAGCAAAAGACATGGTCACAGGCAAGAAATAAAGAAAGGTTTCTCGTGACTGAGCCAATTATTGGTCCATAGGTCCATTGAAAATCAATAACTTCCTTATGTTAATTGATCCTCGTTGAATTTTGGGATATGAATAGCCTTCACGTACTTTTGGTAATGAAAATATTTATTGATCATAAGCTTGAGATTTGGACCAACTTATAAAGATCAAATTCAAATATGTCTTCTATGTTTATTCTAGATTTGTGCCTCTAGACTTGACTTTGAAAACACGCTTGTCAAAATGTCCCATGTCATGAAAACAATGCAAAAATTCAAAGAAAAATATGGAAGTTTATGACTATAAAAAGTCAAGTTGATCGCTATGTGCGTACCACTTGCATCATTATTGGTCCACAAAACTGCAAGTTTGAAAAATTAATAGAGGCAACATCTTGATCGCTTTTGATCTCAACTTTGAATCTAGTTTGCGTACGCTTGTCTATTGGTAAAATTAATCGTCAGGACGAGCCAAATGCCCATATGGGATTCTTATTTATATTTAGCGAGATTGTACACGACATAAAACGCTCCAAGAATCTAATGATGAGTCCATTCGGGAGGCAATGGCTTTGGGCAAAGAGTGCCGACATGTTCTTCCAATTGGAGAAATTTACTGTAAATGTGGATGCACAATAAGGTAGCCCATGATTTGATCAAAGACAATTGGTACACTGGGCCGTAAGTGGCTCGTATCAGTGTGATCAAAGATGCAAATAAAAGGCGCAAACCTTTGGAATTCGCAGAAGGTCAATATGTATTCTTACGGATTAATCCCAAGCAGAGCTCATTGGCATTTAAAAGTGTGGGGAAGTGGGCTCCGAGGTATATGAGACCCTTTAAGGTGCTGGAATGCATCGGGAAAGTAGCTTACAGGTTGAAATTACCTTTGCATGTTAGAGTGCATAATGTATTCCACGCGAGCAACTTGAGGAAGTATGTCTTTGATCCATCGCATATACTCGCTGACAATGATTTAGCAAGCAGAGATGAATTTTTATATCCCCGACCAGAGCAAGTATCTTGGTAAACGAGACGCCATAAGCTTCGGCTAAGACCTGACAAATACAAGATTTTTGGTCCAATGGTCTGGTTGTCCAAATGAAGATGCAACGTGTGAAGATTCAAAGTGGATGCTTTGCCAATTTCCTGCACCCATGAGGACATGGGTTAAAATTTTAAGGAGAAACAACACAAGCAGCAAATTGCCACCACAGCACAATCATTAAACTAACAATCGGTGCCAAGGAAAATACGCACGCCACTTACATGATGTTTATACAGGTAAATACTGAATTGTAGAGGATTTGAAGCTTTTGTTTGAAAGCAAACTTCTGAGGAGAAGTTTCTATGATTCTTGTGCACCCCGGGATGTCCTGCTAATGGACTATCATGCGCTCATACAAGAGCATCATCCTTAACTCGAAATCATCCGGAATGCACATCCGACCCTTGTAATACAAGTCTCTATCGGATAACGAGTATTGTGGAAACTTAGTAGACCCCCTTTTCATTCTAGCAACCATCGGCCCAAAATACGAGTCTCTCGCCACTTTATCCATGAGATGAGCATCCCATTGACCCTGGGCACACTAATAGAGGTCAAAAAGGATCTACGGGATAAAGCATCCGCTATCACATTTTGTTTGCCTAGCTGATACTCAATCTCAAAATCGTATTCTTCTCGCAATTGCATCCACCTCTACTACCTATTATTCAAATGTGGCTGCTTCACAAAAATTTCAGATTTTGATGGTCAGTCTTCAACGAGAAATGACGACCTAATAGATAGTATCTCCATACACGCAAAGCATGTATGATTGCCAACATCTCCAAATCATGTACCGGATAATTCTACTCTGTTGGCGATAATTTACGAGATGTATAGGCACATACTCTACCATGTTGCAATAAAGCTCGATCAATAGCCTTTCCAGAGGTATCTGTGACCACTTGAATGGGCTCGTCCATATCAAATATCTTCAAAATAGGAGCTCGAATTAATGCCTCCTTCAATTCCTGGAAACTTTCTTGGCAATTACCCGTCCAAGCAAAATTAATTCCTTTTTTCAACAATGACGTGAGAGGAGCATCAATCTTTGAAAATTTAGGGACGAATTTGTGATAGTAACCTGCAAGTCCCAAAAAAGCTTTTACTTCCTTCACAAACTGTGGCACTGGCCAATCTTTCACAACTTCTATCTTTGCAGGATCTGGCACCACTCCATTTTCGGAAATTATATGGCCCAAATACACTAATTTATGCTGTGCAAAAGAACATTTAGACATTTTCTCATACATTTTCTCTTTTCTCAGAATACTCAAAGTCTGCCTCACATGCTCCACATGTTCTTGCAGGGGTTCTAGAATAAACTAGAATATCATCAAAGAACACCAATATGAAATTATCTAGGAAAAGTCTAATCAATCGCATAAAGGTAGCAGACGCATTGATTAAACCAAACGACATCACAACAAACTCATAATGACCATAGCATGTCTGGAAGGCTATCTTCTAGATATCTGACTCCTTGATCCTTATCTGGTGGTATCCGACCATCTTAGGAAAATACTTAGCTTGGTCCAATTGATCAAACAACTCGTCCACCTTGGGCAATGCATACCTGTTTTTAACTGTGATCTAACTGTGATCTTAGTGTGCCATCGTTTTCTTCACAAACAAAACAGGAGCATCAAATGGGGACGTACTAGGCCTTTTAAAGCCTTGATCCAACAATTTATCCAATTGCTTTTTCAACTCCGCCATTTCTAAGGCATGACCTATAAGGTGGTCTAAATGTCGGCTCCACTCCTGGAATGAGCTCGAACTCATAATCTACCAATCTATAAGGAGGCAACTATGTCACTTCCTCAGGAAATACATCTCTAAACTCATCCAAAACTTGTTGACCTTCAGGGGCAATGGTTTCCTCTTGCAACTCGACTGAGCTTAGCAAACTATCTCGTAACATTGCGCATCCCATTCTGGAGCAACCTCTTCTTAGTTGTTTCTTAAGTCCCTTCCAAGTCAATGGAATGATAGCATACGATGAAGCTAACACTTCCAATACATGCTCTCTCCCATTTGGACTAGAACAATGGACTAGTTGCCTAGTACAACCAATGTGGGCACCCCACCGTCTCAACCATGACATTCTCAGAATGGTGTCATAGTTTCCAAGGCCAATGACCTCAAAATCAGCATGGAACATCATACCCCCCACCTCAAATTCAACGCACTCAATCATAGCATACGCTGAGCATACGATGGCTTAACCTTGCCATCAGCTAGTTCTACATACCTCACAGGCCCTTCAATCGCATGCAAGTTTAACTTACGCAACCAATTTTGGAAAACGAAACTATGGGTACTACCACAATCAATAAGGAAAACAACTGAACATCCATGAATGATACTGAATAATAATGTTAGCTTTGACTATCATTGCTCTCGCCCATCAAGTAAATACATGTATAGTTTCAAAGAGGGCGGATCTCGTATGGTGGCAGCTCGTGACCTTTCCTCTTTCCCGACCTCTTGCCAGCTCTCGAATTCCTGCTATCTTCCTTCCATAACCTCTACCAAGGCTACTCGTCTCATGCCAAGGGCTATTTCTTCCTGACTCCGCCTAGGTGCATTATTGTCTTCCAAATTACCTTTGATCAATGGTTTCTCTTGATTTTCGTGATCCCAGGAGGCAAAGATACCCACCATAGCGTCCTAGTATTAGAACAATCTCGCCTAAGTCGTCCGTGCTCAACACCTAAACAACACCTCTCATTGCCGCAAGATATCCCTTTCCCTCCGTGATATTTGGGGACACCCAGTTTGTGGCCCTGGCTATTACCGGCTCAAGAGACATCCATAGAGCGCGTTAAAATTTCTCCTTAGTTATTATACCTTCCTCTCCTTGAGGAATTCCCCACTTCCATGAAATCAGAGCCTGCCTCGTCCGTTGAGCATCTAGTATTGCTTTTTCTGCCAAATCCACTTCCCGATTCTTGGCAATTCTTACAACCTCCTCAAGAACCATATAGGATACTCCAGATATTGTGCTCTTTATATCCACCTGAAGCCCTTGCACAAACCTAGAACACAATACCTTGTCCATTGTGGAACAATGCGGCTGCAATCTCCTAAACTTCTCATTATACTCCGCTACTGTACCAACCTACTTGCAATAAAAAAAACTCATTCATTTTCTCTACCTTATATCTGGGAGGGTAAAATGACCTTCAAAGGCACTCTTGGACTCCGCCAAGGTAGTCTGCGCAGGAGTCTTCCCCAGATCTATAAGGCATCTCCCAACAAACATGTGCAAATCCTCCCAAAGACGCTCGTATGCAGGAGTGCCTTGCATCGACCTTTGCCTAATTAGATCAAAATAGAATCCACTCATCAAGACATGCAACAAGATCATCCCTCGGTTGTTCTCACCTGAACACTTCCCGCTGGCATCTTCTTTAACACCTTATAACTTCTCTCACAATTTTTGATGGGATGTAACTGCTAGATCCTTCCACGCCGCTACTCTCCAAGACTGAGGACCACTTTTGCCAAGTGTACGCCGGCCAAAGAACTACAGCCAGATAACAATGCCCGATGTCACGCACGCACAAACACAGTCGTAGGTCCAACCCACCACACATGGCTGTGCACTTATGCAATATTTTATTAACCGTATGTTCAAATACCATTATGTTTGCAATCTATGCAATATCCAAATTAACCATAATAATGATATCACAATTCAAATACAATTTTCCATGCATTTTTCTAACATGTATACCACAATAGAAATACCAATTCCATATACATCATACCATGCATGTATCTTTTCATGACACAATGCCCATTCTACTCATGGCATAAGGAACATACAACTATCATAACCAATTTCGGCCCCTTTTGGAGCCCTTAACCACTTGTCCTTGCAGGTTCTAAAGATCCAACAGCTATCCATTGATCGTAGAGGGTTATATTCCAGAACCTCCCGAATATTCTTTTTATTAGAATATTCAATGACACAATAATCCCTTTTGGTAACACAATAATCCCCTGACATTCCTTTCCAGAGAATATTCTGGCTCCGCGCTTTCCCGCAACCCAATATGCCCTCTTTCGGCGTAGTTCTTCAAAGACGCGCCCGCTTCGCATACCTCTTCTGGCGCTTCCAGCATAGCTCAGCTATAGCAAAGATTCTATGTTGTCAGCATTTAAGGACCGATCGACTTGAACCCACTACCGAGTGGTAGCCGCATCCTAACCCAAAAGGCCACAATATGATTTGATGAAATGCAGAGTTTATTCCTAATCGAATAAACATGATTTGATGAACTATCAAATGGTCGCCATCCAAATCATCGTGACCTTTTCGCTAGATGTGCCAGCCTACCACCTGCAGGTAAAGTGGGTTCAAGTCCCGCCCGCCTTAAATGTGACAAAGTATGATTTGAATAACTCATCCCCAGGGTGTGGGCAACCCGTGAGGGCTGGGGCCTGATGGTTATCGCTCACATTCATCAGCCGCCTCTGCGACGAGTTCTACCGCCTCTACGCTGCAAGCCTTCGAGAGGGGCTCATGTGAGTGATAGTGTGACGAGTATTAATCATCACCGTGTTCGAGTGTGTGATTTGGTTTCATCCAAATCATCGTGGCCTTTTCGCTAGGATGTACAAATTTTACCACTCCAGAGGTAGTGGTTTCAAGTCCCGTCTTAGCCTTTAAATGACAGCGTCTCCCGTAAGATCGGGCAAGATAAATTTATTCGGGGTATAAAGTCAAGCCGCGATGATTCTCAAAGGCCGTGAAGGGCGTAGAATCGCCTAAGGAAACTGCGGTATGAAGAACAAAGGTAATTTTGTTCGTGAAATGTCAGCCCTGTATGCTCACGCCTCTTCCAAGCTCGGCTACCGTAACACTCTAATACGCCCTCAAGAACGTAATCAGATCAAGGTTCAACCGACTCCAGGAATTTAACCGCTTAGCCGAAAAGATCTACAAATGTACAAGGTGTTGGGTTGCGGGCCATCCTTGAAACCGACATTCTAGAGGGCGAGTTGGCCGGGTGTAAGGTAAAATCTTAGCCCATCTTCGCTGTAGTGCCAGATATCTCAACAGAGGAGGCAAACCGGTTAGATTCTAAGTCAAACTGCTATGGACTATGGAGAACCGGCCGACTAGTTGATTACGGGAGGTTAATCCCTCCTCCTTGAGAGGGTTATGCAAAATAAACCCTTCTACCGAGGGTTATTTCAGATAACCCTCCTCAAGGAGGAGGTTGACCTCCTCTTCCTACTTTGTTTCACTCTTCTTCAGCCATGCCATCCTGCCTATGCTAATTTCAAGTTATTACAAATTTCATTTAAATCTCAAACCTTAAACATCCTCTTAAACATCCTTACATCATATTATCCTTCCATTCCGCTCCCATGGTCTATCCAAACTTTTCCAAATATTCTTTTTTTAACAAATCAATCCTTCAAATTTTCAATTATATTATAATACGACTCTACTCAAAATATTACTTACAATTTACATTCTATTAGCTTCATACTATTTGTCAGTTCAATTAAATTTAACCATCCTAACATCCCTGGGTAAATCAGAATAATAAGGTGCTAATGGTTAGAGATTTAAGCACAAATTCAATAATTTCACTAAGACAAGATAACCTTTAGATATCTTGTTTATTTGGCAACCAACTATTTCATATGCACTTCACTAAATGCATATAATCACATATTCAACTATTGTATGAATATAAGAGATAAACAAACCAATTAAAGCAATGCTCGAAGAACTCAAATGCAATGCTTACAATTTCAACTTCACAATCAATCAACAATTACAATGAGACACTTCCGATCCTTCACAAAGACAAGATGATAACATATTCGACTTTCTTTTCATTTTATTTGATGATCCTAACCGGGAATGAGCTCGCTTTTGGACCTTGCAGATTCCAGCTTTGATTCCACATGTTATGATCAGCTTTGACCGTTCTCTACTTTTGTCTTCGATATTTCCGTAAACTCCGCCATTGGCTAACAAGGCCATTGCCTTCTTAATTTTAATAACATGAAATAAATATAAGTTAACCAAATGTTCACCCTAATTCCTTTGTCATTGAACAACCCTAATTTCTTTGTCATTGAACAATTCAAGCATGAACTATTTCTCACATTCTCCTTTCATGATTGAATTGCCCTGACTTCTTATCTTCAAGATGCCTTTAATAAGCTTCCTCTCGTAGTTTCATAACTGCTAACCGGCAACACCTTTGTAAAGATATCAGCAATTTGATCTTCTCGCATTTGTATTCAACCTTTTATACACAACCTTTAGCCACCATATCCCTTTATATAGTGTACTTGAATCTCAATGTGCTTTGTTCTTTCATGAAGAATGGTTTTGTAATCGCTAGCAGCTCGTGATCATTAATGTATATATCAGAGGACCTCTTTGAATTAAAAATTCAAGTCTATTTAATATTCTCTTCGTCTAAATAATTTCCCTTCTTAGCTGCCAAGGAGGTCGATTATACTGCCTCTTTAGTGGACATAAAGAACATCCTGTTTCTTACTTCCAAGCAAATACAACTTCCTCCTACTTTGAGAACATAACCTCAAGTAGATTGTCCGAATCCCTATCAATACCCCAATCAGATCCGAGTATGCGCTTAACTCTGTGATTGTTATTTGAAAAATGTGAGGCCTTCTTTTTTGAGTTCCTTCAAATATCTTAACACTCTTTGGCTGCAAATGTGTTGTTGCCTTCCGGTCTCTGCTCCAAATCTACTTAATAGATTCATTAATTATAAGATATATCCGTATGGCAAGAATTGCAACATACAAGAAACATCCAACCCAACTCATGATATGGACACTTAGTCATTTCTACTCTTCACTCACACTTTTTAGGATTCATACTTGAAGACAACTTCAACTTCAAGGCTAATGGAGACTCAGGGATAAAGTTGTTGTATTCAACTAAACCTAACTTATTCAACATCCTCAGTGATGTTATCACTGAGTGAGTGTAATTTTTATCAGTTCTTTCATCCCCTAACACATCCATTCCAAGAAACCTTTTGCTCTCCTAAATCATTATATGAAATATGTTGCTCCGCACTTGTTTGGTAATATTTCAAGCATTCCATGCTATTGAGACAATAATATTATCTATGTATAAATTGTAATACCATTCTCAAGTAGCTTTCAAAGTTTTGCTCCTTTTCGAGAAAACCATCAATGCATAAATACCTATCAGCCTTTGCGGATCGCTTTCCAAACTCCATATAATCGCCTTTTTGAGTCTCCATACTTTATTTTCCTTGTTCAAATCTAGGTGCCTCGATGCATATATATTTCTTCATCAAGATTTGCATTTAAATGCTTTGTACATCCATATGACGACTTCAAGTTTAAGGTATATTTGTAAAGGTTAATAAAATTCTCAAACTAGTGAGTTTGACAATAGAGAGAACAGTTTCTTCAAAATCTATTCCTTGAGAAAACCTTGTGCTACCAACCTAGCCTTGTATTTTTCATTCATCATTTCCTAATTTCACCAAAGATCCAATTTGTTTCCTAAGCAATATTTCTTCCTTAGGCTTTTCTACAATGTCATAGGTTTCCCAAATTTACCAAAGCACTGTAACCTCCATTCCTCTCACAGAGATTATCACATTTCATTGCATGTTCAAAACTTTTCGGGAGTTTCGTACCTAGTATTGCCACATTATCTCATTTATTTCAACATCTTCCTCCTATTGGGTTCCGTGGACGCAAAAATTTTTTCCTTCCTTCCTTCCTTCCTTCCTTCTCCTTCCTTCCTTTCCGCCAAGTCTTTGCTTTTCTCCTCATCATACCTTCCAAAGTCCTTTTCTTCTATATATCTTCACTCTCATCTTCAAGATATCTGGGCCTGTGAGGCTTTTTGTTTCTTATTATTTTGATATTCTCTTTGTTCATCAAAGATCTCTCTTGATACTTTTTCATGTTCAAATTGAAAGCCCGTAGGATCAGAATCTGCCATCATTTCCATCAACTCGTGGTAATGCTTTTTTCATCATCACCGCTATATGTATCACTTTTATATTATTTTAATTGTAACTTTATTGCCATCATATTAGAAATAGATTATGTTTAGTGCTATCCAATTCTCCTTGTTTTTGTATAGAATCTCCTCATTGAATTTTACATCCCGACTTATCAATATTTTCTTTTTTTGTTGGATCAAAGATCCCGTGAATCCTTTTGGACATATTGTCATATCCAACAAGAAAACCTAGAATTGATCTCATTCATCTAATTTCTTCCTAAGTTGTTGGGGAACATGAGCATAAGCAATATAAACTAAAAGTCTTGAAAATCTATACCTTATTTCTTTGTGACTCATATGTTGTTCAAAGAATACCCTTGAAGATCGATGATGGCAACAAGGAAGAAACATCTAGCTTCTTGAATGCATCATCAATAAACGTATGAAATATTTCTTCCTTGCATGCTTCATTGTTAAGGGACCACAAAGATCACTATGAAATTAACTCAAATCAGAGTCTCAATGCTGGTTCTCTTAAATGGTAACCTCGGGCACTTTTTCCCAACATGCATCCATATATGATATACCTCATTTCCAAATGTTGTAGATAAAAGACCTCTTTTTCTAGAATTTTATCAAGCTTTTCGTAAGATGTGTATGCCCCACCTTTCATGCCAATTGTAGGAGATGAATGTAATTAGTACTTCCCACTTAAAGTATGATTATGAAATCCAAATAGATTGCCAAACGCTTAAGTAAACAAATTTTAATTCATCATCTAAATAGATCTACAAGCTATTTGTCAAAACAAACTCAGAGTCTATGTCAACCAAATTTAAGATAGATATCGATTTACAATGTTTGGTACACACAAAACATCACTCAGATTAACTATTTGTCCATTTAAACTAAATACTTCTGCACTTTCGCATTTACTTGCCGTAATTCTCCATCTCCTATTTGAACTTAAACTCCTCATCTTTTTCTTCTTCCTCTAAGCACATCAAGAAGCTTTAATCCATCGATCTCTCTCGCCTAATTATCTGTAACACAAGCTATTATCATCATCTTTGTTGTTCTTTTTTCTCGTAAATGGAGCAGGGGCTAGGATATTACCTCAACATCCAGTCTTCTTCGTCGAAGCCTTATTTCTTGTGTGAGATTCACACTTGATGTCCTTTTCATTTTTCCCTTTGAAATTATTTTTCCCTTTGCCGCTTATTTCTTCCCCTTATTTTTTCCAGCTCCTCGACTAGGACATGCAGCTGCAATATGACCATAACCTCTCACAATTATAACATCCTGACTTCATTTTCCTTTGCTTTGGGACAGCAGTATTTTCAGATGCCCATATGCCTTGCAGCTGAAACAATATGGCCCAAGTTTCCGCTTTTTGTCATTTGGAGAAATTATTCTTCTTCTCCCCTCGTATGTAGTATTTCAACATTTTCCTTTTCCTCGCTCAATCTCAGCCTGATCATAAGTTCTCGCTTCTCTCTATTTCCGCTCACTTTTTACTAGTGTAGATAATTGCTCAAAATCTGAAAAATGCTCGTGACAAAGATAAGACATGAAAGTCTTTGTTATTGAATGCCTCGCCTATGTCAAAGAATATGTTATCATACTTTGAAAATTGAGTTAGATTATCTTCCTCTCTAAACTTCAATCTTCTCAATCAGCCTATCAAGTATTTCAATTTGAGATAAATTTTAACCTCATACGCAGAATCGTAAATTCCACTTTTCTCGTGGTGTTTTATTTCTAAGCTTAAACATAATACTAGAACAGAGTTCGCTGGAAATAATGCACCTGGCTTGCTGGCTCTTTTTTGAGTTGCTTCCTTCAATTCCAGCATTTACTAATCCTTCACTAGCATCATTCCTTCCAGAGTAGTATCGCTTCGCTCATCAAGGCTTTCTCCTACAACAATATCCCAGATCTTCAAATAAGAAAAATATCTTTCATTCTTTCCTTCCAAGCTTGGAAGCCAGGATCTCCTTGAAATGTTTCCACACCATTTAACAAGGATGATCCAAGTCTGATTGCCATTGGCTCTGATACCAATGTGAATAATAAGCAGCAATATTAGAGATTTAAGCACAAATTCAATAACTTCACTAAGACAAGATAACCTTTAGATATCTTGTTTATTTGGCAACCAACTATTTCATATGCACTTCACTAAATGCATATAATCACATATTCAAATATTGTATGAATATAAGAGATAAACAAAACTAATTAAAGCAACGCCTTGAACCAAATGCAATGCTTTACAATTAACTTCACAATCAATCAACAAGCATAATGAGACACCTCCCATCATGTCAACACAAGATGATAACATATTCTATTCTCTTTTTCGCTTTATTTGGATGATCCTAATCGCACTTGTGCCCGCTTTGTACCTCCATTCCGCTTTGGATTCCACCTCGTTGTAGAATTACCTATCCGCTTCCTCTCTTACTTTGCTCCCCATATCAAAACTCCCCCACATTAAATGTATCACGCCTCTTAATTTAATAACATGAAATAAATATTAAGTTAACCAAATGTTCACCCTAATTCCTTCTTTGTCATTGACAACCCTAATTTTCATTATCAACACCAAGCATGAACTATTTCTCACATAAACCAATGCCAAATGTTAGCTTTCTTTAAGTGCTTTTGTCTCTCGCTACTCTCCAAGTCTCCCTCATGGAAACTACTCCTCAGAAGTATGCTTTCAAACAAAAGCTTAAATCCTCTACAATTCAGTATTCATAGACCTCTTGTATAAACATCATGTACATACCATGTATGTATTTTTTCCAACTCAGTATTAGTTTAATGGTCTCTTATAATCATAACCAAATTGTATTAAAATGCTTACGTCACTTGTCTACTAGCACTCTAGGCTTGTTACATTTTTTCATTTGCCTGCAATAACTAAACCATCCAAATTATAGTATTAAGTTTCCTGAGCCAATTCCGTACCGTTTTTGTGCATCAAGCCCAGAAATATGTTCATCTGCGAATATGATTGTTGATTATAGTTCAGTCACGATTCCAAGTGGCCCTGCCAAGACCACGTTACCTATGGGATGTATTCTGTATTTGGCATATCCAACTCCTTCTCCGATAGCATTCATGTCAACAAGTATACTAAATAATGCTAGCTTTAAAGAGGTTAGCAATGAACTGCTACTTTTTACAAACAATTACCAACTGTCAATAACACTAGATAACTAGAACCTACTGTAAAATAGTAAATGATTAGCATATCATGCTAAATAGCAACTAACTCCTACTAACATAGCATGGAACTTCATTTTCTTAGCAACTGCTGTTAATAACAAATACAGCTTGCAACCAAATGCTAAATTGTTAGTGTAAACTACTACCTAGCAATTGTTGCCTACAAACATAACACCAAATCACTAACTCATTGACAGAACATACTAACTAGCAAGTACTGCTTGCAATAACTCATTAGCACCAACTAACTAAGAAGTACAGCCTACAAAATATAGCACCAAACAAGCTTGTTAGCATAACCTGTTGTTGTCGCATAAAGTTATAATTCACGTATCTCTTGAACTTGCATGACCAATGATTACTGCATTCTACTTTCTGCTAATACAAAACCAAAAAACTTGTAGCTTGAAATTTCACACTAACTAAGAGATGAATCAAAGCGAGATGGAAGGCATCTGATACATAAACTTTAAGCTCAATACAAAAGCATCAAATGTGAAACCATTTCCACACAAGTTACTGTTCCTAAAGAATTGGCAACAAAGATTATATATTTACCACTGGAACAGCTTTTCTTGAATAGAATGAGTGGCAATATGAGAAATTGCTCGAAATTCCAATATAGTTGCAGCAATTTGATCCAGTTTTGATTGGGGCTTTTCTTGAATTAAATGAGTGGCAATCTAAGAATTGTTCTGAATTCTACAAATAACCAATTTTGATAATTACTGTTGTAGGAGCAGGACAGCTGTAACAATTTCATCTGGGCTATTAACCAAGCAAAGTACGGAATCTTGATTGAAAATGGCTATGCTTTTGAATCCCATTCAAGAAACTCCAAGAAAGAGGGAAAGGAAGAAAGCTTCGATGGTTAGGATCCCATGGCTAAGTTTTAGTGCTGAAATAAATTTTGAAAATCCGGTTAGACCCTGTTAATTAGCGATATTAGGGCTCAAAATGATATCATTTATGCCCACGCGACCGTACCCAAAGGGTGATGCAAAACCTGCTACATGGAGGTGCAGAAATGGTGGAGAGATGAGCTAGGCATCACATTATGATCGTTATGCTTGGAAGAGGAAGAAGTTGCTTGAGAATATGAATGTTCCAAAGCAACAACTCAATAAGTCATCTCCTTAATAAGCCCCAGTCACTTTGTATGTCATGCTTTCTTCAACTAATTGCATGGTGTCACTTTGTATGTCATGCTTTCTTCAACTACTGGTGTGCATCTGGTGTGCTAGGGCCTTGTTCAAATTTTATCGTGAGAGGCCTCTACGCACAGTGTGAGTAGTTGTCTACAACTTTAGGTGTTTTTGCTATTTTTTCATAAAATAATTCGCAATCATTACTTAAGCTTTACAAGGCATTAGTTTAACAACTCTACACTTCAAATTGATCGACAATTGTGCATAAATGGGGTCAAAATTTTATTTACAGCATTCAAAAATTTTTATTCACCCGGTCTAGTTTTGACATTTAATAAACATAGCTGATTCCATGTCTCTCGACATGCAATGACATGTTTGGTATATAAGGCACATGTGAAGGAGTCTTCAAAATGCTGAACGATCTCCATCTCCGCAGCCTCTTGCAGCTCGAGTAACACATCCCTCTTGCAGCGCGAGTAACACATCGTATGTTACTCACTTCTCCTTGTAAAATTCGTGCAGGATCTCTTGAACAAGATGTTGAAAACTTGCCCATGGAATTAAAAAGCCATAGCTCCACTGGTAATGTCTTTTTTTACCTGCCGTTCCTGAGTTTTCCACCTGCATGCAGATACGTGGCACGGCTGGAGTGGGCCTAGCCGTCCTCTACGTTGAGAGAGAAGCAATTTCTTATTATATAATCAATCGTATGGCTCCAAACCAGGAAGTTCACTTCTTATTTCATTTAAAAGAAGCTAAATTTATTTACACTTTTTGCATCAGAGAAACAAAATCCAAACTCATCAATGGTGCAGAGAAACAGATAGATATCACAAAAAACAAGGTTCTAATTGTACAATGAAAAAAAAAAACAAACGTGAATTTAGCGAATTGTAAAGACCAGTAAAACTATTGGCAGATCATCTCCAGAAGAAGGGTGCTAATCTCAGAAATCTAACTTTCCCCAACTCAGTTTCAGATCAGTAAAACTTCCTGTATCACCACATTAAATATAAATAGCAATTGACAAAACAAATCGTGCAACCAAGGGAAAGTATGGCACCTGTAGAGGTGAGCATATTCTTAGGAGTATTAGACACCAGGACAGCCCGGCGATAATTCAAAACCGTAGACACTAATAAGCTTGACAGTATCTTCCTTCCTCATGATGTGTAACTCAAGCAACCTGGATACCTCGCGAGATGTATATGTATGTGAGTTGAAAACTGAGGCTTTGGACCTATTCAATGAGAACATTGCTAGTTTGCAGCTTTGGTTCATACAATTTTATCAACAGCCTAGAAACTAATGTACTCTACCTCTCTGCTTGCTTTATCTTTGGTTCCTACAATTTTATCAACAGCCTAAAACTAGTGCCACTCCACATCTCTGAATATGCTTTATGCTAAAAACACATGTAATACTTTGTTGAACAAAAAACTAGACGGCTTTCCATGGGCTCGCCATCTTCATTGAGTTTTCCCCTCTTTCTATAAAAGTCGAAGAATAGGCCAAACTTCAAAATGGCTTTTCCAGAAAATATTCAACTAGAATGAAACCCCAACCTAAGGGCAGATATGAAATGGCACAAATGTCATCTAAGCTGTCCTGCCTTGACTAAACTATGCATCAATCACCAAATTGTGGCTTCCTAGCATAAATGTCATCCAAGCTGTCCTGCCTTGACTAAACTATGCATCAATCACCAAAATGTGGCTTCCTATGATATGATGTGTTGCATTTCATGACTCCAATTTGGAAGACATGACAATATAGGTTCAATATCTATAGTAGAAAGCACTCTATAAAAGATTGCTTCACTTACAGAGTAAAGCAAAGGCGCAAAGGCGTTCAAAACATTTCATAAATGTTCTTGCCAGGTGTCTTGTGCTTCCAAGCAACTGCATCACAGATAAATTCGAAGTCCTAAAATTACGCAATTCCATTTTCCTACCACAAACTTATAGAGAGAAACATGCAGCCTGAAATACAAAGCATGCACTTATCACATGATAGCTATGCTCAATTTGACATTACAAAGCGTTTGGGACCAAATTTATAAATACTCGTTCCTTGTAGGCACTTTCTTGGAAGAAATCAGTTGGCAAGACGGATCAGCATATTACTTAACCTTCAAGAAAATGTGATAAAAGCCGACAGAAGTTCTGCATGAGTAAGATTATAGATGTTAGGAGAGGACCGTTGGGAATTTCAGCAGCCTAAAACATTAAAACCGAGCTTCTGAAAGCCATACCTAACTTTCTGAGACTGGTCAACACATTACTTAACCTTCAAAAAAAGTTGATAAAAGCCGACAAAAGTTCTGTATCAGAGTAAGATCATAGATGATAGGAGAGGACCGTTGGGAACGTCAGCAGCCTAAAAAATTAAAACCCAGCTTCTGAAAGCCTAGCGGTACCTGACTTTCTGAAGACTAATCTAAAACCTATCTTGCCGATTCTCCTTGCGTCGAACACAGTATCTGTTGCTACAAAAAATATAAGAATACAGTATCTGTTGCTACAAAAAATATAAGAATGCGGTGAGCGTGGATCGAACACGCGACCTTCAGATCTTCAGTCTGACGCTCTCCCAACTGAGCTATCCCCGCGAATGATAATATTAATTTCACATTTTAATTTCTTTAACTTATTTACATCAAATCTAATCTACTTCACGTAGGATTTTTTATGCTTGCTAAATGATCTTTTGATGTATCGTCCTCCGCTAGGTTAGCCTACATATTTATCATTTTCATTTCGTACAACTATCCCAATGCAAACCGAGTGAAATAAACTTTTTTTATGTTTTTCTTTTGTGACACCACATACAAAGTGATGTGTCCTCACAACAAATTAACTGGGACATAAGAGGAGGGAGAGTGGAAGGAGGAAGAACCTGGTACTATTTGAGGTGCTACGACACTAGAACTATCTCGATCCTTAATATTTTTCACGTTCATTCTTGTATGCGAGCAATGCAAGCAGAAGTACATTTCTTATGTCATACCACATTGGCACCATCACTATTTAGATATATGATGGCCCTCCACAAAGGAAGCACAGAGAGACAAAGAGAAGTGTATTATTTCAACTGAGACAATCAAGCCTATTAGACGTTACAATTTCATAATCACGATTTCATGTGACAAACACCCCCAATCAAGTAGCATCCTACTCCTCACTAATCACATCTTTATTAACCTTTAGGATCATTTCTACGTCGTAATACATCGACAGCAAGGCGGCTACCAACTCTGGTTCTTTGGTAGCTCCCTCAAGGAGGAGGGGCTGGTACACTTCTTTCTTTTCTTTTTTGAAGGCAAGATATTTAAATTTTATAAAAAATAATGGCATACAACCTCATTTATAAGCCTCTGAGTAGGCCAGATAGGAAATATTTGGACCACACCCAAGAGAAAGGGAAGGTGAAGCACTAACCAGCTTAGTACTAAAATCAAACAACTCTACATCTTCTCTACTACAACTGGTACTATAGCAGACTTTTCTAGCCCCAGCTTCTTCCCATAAGCATAAAAATACTATAGGAGCGTCCCTTGATTTTTTCCGCCCGCAAAAAGCACTTCAAACCATGTCTTCAACTTGGATGTCAATTAACTAAGATGAGGCTCTCAAACCAGACTAGTCTTTTCCAAATCAAAGAGAAGTGTGTACTAAAGGTCGGAACTGTAACCATTGAGGAACATAAGAACAGTGCTTCATGTGCGTTGGCTTTTACCTGGTGCACATCCTTCGCTTGGTACTGAGCATGCTCGAGCTTCCCTCATAATCTCATACAGGCCTACCCGGAGGGGTGGTCTAGTCGCTCCCCTTGCTCTCCAGCATAGCACCATGATGCTCCATACAACAGTAAAGAACCCTGGTCTCTCGTCCTAGGATAACTTGTTTGATTTCTTTCCTTTACCAATATGAATGATCCAATGTTAGCTTATGGAACATGATCTTCCCCTATTTGGAAAGGGGGGCTATTTTACAAGAAGGAGGCCCATGTGCTTTTGAAGCGTAATAGAAAGTGAAAGACCACTATCTAGCTTGAACAGATTAGGCACATCAATGATGAACTTGCCCTTAAAGTTTGATAGGTTGAGCATCTCAAAGTCACATGTTCTTTGCCTTCAACCTCACGCTCATTCTCATTTTACAAATAACATGTCTCCTTTTTTGTAGCATTCAAATAGCTCATCTCATAGAGCAAAAGGTTCAATGAGCTCTCTATAGTGCAATATCTTTGTACCTGGTCGGTGCCAAACCTTGCTCAAAACAGTTTCTCTATGCATTCCCTCATATTGATCCTTTGTTATGACGGATTCCTTATATTGTCCCCATTTCTTGACCGATCATTCCACATCCATATTTACCACTTAGTTTAAAATGATCATTGTAAATGTGGAATTTGTTTATGGTAAAACCATTCATATACTAGACGTTCTTGCCAAGACAAACCCTTACTTGCATAACCATGGTCGTTATTGAAAGAATGCCAATTTATTATCATGAAGAAGATCAAGCTACATCAAGAGAGACTGTAACATAGGACTAAAAGCCTAGTGGATGAGATGGTCCACTAAGCAAAGCCACCCACAAACAGGCAATGGTCACATATGTTGTGCTACTTTGAGGCGTTTCATATCATCATCATAATCAACATGTTCTGTCGCAGTCAACTCATTATCAATAGACATCATGTTACCATGCCATTGACATCATCTTTGTATCTAAAGAGGAAGCAATTTGAGGTGATGCATTATTCTTCTTTCTAACAGCCTTCCATAGTTTTAACGAACATGTTGTTTTGAGAAAAAATCAAGCATTACTACCATTAAACCTGCGACCTCATCAAGGCGTGGATGCCTTTAAACAACGCTATTCGAGAAAACTGACCTCAAAGAACAATAACATTAGTCACACTAGGAGATGATGTGACAAAAATGAATTCCTTAAGACGGATAAAGGGATCCAAATGTTGTGTAGATATCTCATATTAATGGTTTATGCATGTGTGATTGGCCAGAGATATATTATTGAAGAACAATGACAGCGGAACATACAACTTTGATATCGATGTAAAATTCTTTTGCTTTCAGATCCTAATCACGAACATATACAAGTGTATAAACTCCCAGCTGACACTGTCAATGCCTTTGCAAAATTAAATTTAAGATATATAACATGATGATTTCACAGATGTGCTCAACAGATCTCCTTATATACAACAGCCACATAATTCCAAATGCATCTTTTCTCGGAAGACATTCCGATTGAGTTATAGAAATGGACTCAGCTAAATATCCTTCACCCTCTCCACAAATGCCTTGGCAAATATTTTATATCACAGATGATAGCAAAATGGTGGTCATCAATGCGAGATAGTGCGAGGATTTTTGACTTTGTAATCAAAATTTGTTCCAGGCGATGAACACAAAGTCCGCAAAAATGTCAAATACATAAATATGTGACAAAACTCAACTAGTATACCATCCAACTCTAGGCGTTTCCACTTTGTAAGTTAGAAAACTATTGGACCTAGATGCACTGCTTGATTATATTAGCCTCGCGATGGTGCTCTTCAAAAATGATGGGAGAGATTCTAGATGAAGCTGGCGTAGCGCATTTACGTCGAGAAGCGGTGTCAGCTCAACAAAACGTATGTTTGAAATTGAGCATCGCGGATGTTAGTCACGCTGGTGCGTAGAGCATAACCCATCTGACAGATGCAATAATGACACGCCTAACATCATGTAATGCTACTTAGTAATGGGAAGCGATTACAATGGATGCTCCAGATCCGCGGAACCAGCATAAACACGTGCTGTAATGCGGTGGATCTATTCCTCCTTCAAAGCTTGAAACTGTACTAGTATGTCACGCTCATGAAAGCCTGGGTGAAGCCCCTGGTGAGAGAGAAAAAGATCCCGATATAAGGTATCCAGTGAAGCACAATCTGCTACTGCAAATTGTCGGCTCCAATGTTTCACAAAAGATTTAACCCTTTGGGGAATTACGTCCACTATATGATACCGTCCACCAGAATCCAATTAAAGGAGCGATTGTCCAAATGCCGACGAAGCATCCGAGAGTCTCCATCCTTCAAGAATTTTAAATTCAAACAAAAGCATATTTGTCCCATACGGCGCTGCAGCAGAGGTTCTCTGAAATGAATTGTGGATGATGATTTGAAACTGCGTTATTTCTAAGAAGGATCGAAAAAGACTTGGAAATGCCAAAACTGCATCCGCATTCCAGTAAACCCTATCCAATCGAGATCTTGCACGACCCCCACCAATCTGATCATTGCACCAAGTGAAAGCACCTTCACCATTTAACTTCGATAGGTTGCAGTCATGGAGAAGACGGTGTCATTGCTGATGTTTAAATCCAGATACAACATTAGAAGTGGCTCCTAGTCGATCCTCTTCCACTTCGACCATGTTAAAGTCCCCGACAAAAATCCATGGAATGTCCTGGCATATCCTAAGCATCTTGGATTGTAGAGATGCCCATAATGAAGCTCTCTGATGAGACCTGTTATGAGCATATATATATTCACAAGAAACCAAACTGGGCTCTATGTTCCTGCCATAAAGGAAAGGCCCTTTGGCCAAAATGATCCACCTCAGTGGAAGTGACTGGAAATGAAGGTAGGCTATGACAACTCCCACACTAGCTGAATCAGCTGCTGTGACCAACACATTGAAGCTATTCGCAAGCTTTGGCACATCTCTCTTGCTGAAGAATATTCATGATAATGTGGTACGTGGTGCTTGGTCGGTTCATTGTAAATAATAGTGGTTCATAGTTGTAAATAATGGGTTTGATGATTGTGAAACAAAAATAGAAGTTGCTATGAACTTGTAGGTGAAATTTTGAAACTGCTTGGCAGGATAGATGCGTCACTTCTGAAAATTGACACTCATTGTACTAGCAGAAGTATTCTAAGACAACTTACAGTCCGAAAACATTTTGATCAAAGGTAGTCAATAGTGAATGACCATTGAACATTGAAGTTTTGTATTAAATCAAATTTCAATTTCAAAGGCTATAAAAATAGTAGAAATTTAACCTTATCAATTACAAATGTAGCAACGCATTTGTAGCTGGGACATACAAATTGAACATCTAAGCAAAAGAGATAGAAGATCATCGGCTCTTAAGGGAAAGGGGCCACCCTCTGAGCATTCCCCGAGAATAACTTCATTGATGTTCTGAAAGGGGTTGGATCAGGGAGCCCTACTGGTGCCTTCAGAGTGGCAATGATAGCATTCTCAACCTGACGCAATGCAACAACCTCTTTAACCATGTCAACCTGCCGAAATGGTGAGAAAATGACCATGATGGGGACTAATGGGCGAAGAAGTGACCCGCAAATCATGCTACATTGGATGCTGGGACATTACAAAATTAAGGCCTTTGCTATCTTTCAAGGTGGTATGAATGGATGCCAAGCCCGGAATATAGATACTTAACAAAATCAATATCGCATATATTGATGATTATTATACACTTGCTATTCTATCATTTGAAGCTCCCTCCTTACATAAATTTGTCCAGGGAATATCACGATGAACTTTAGAGTTGTACCTTCCAGTAGATAGTGCACTTGAAGTGGTTTTACTGTTAAGGAGAGTATATGGCATAATCCTTAAGTTTCATGGTTTCCAATATGTTATAACAAATTCAAACAATAACAAAAGAGCAATTAAATCATTTATTTGAGCTTGAAGCTATATGTTCTTATTGGTAGAACTAGGTCTTTATTAGCATTTCATTGTTGGTGTCCAATCTTAGAATCTTATGACCTTTCTTGGCTGCTTCTCACTTTAGCGGCTAGAGCGACCCGTGAGAGAGGGACCGCCCTCTCTCCCCTAATCGACCTTCTTTGCTACAAAATCCAAGGCTCTCTAACTCAATTTGATTGCTAGCAAGAGATTAGCGTGGAAGAACCTTTGGTTCTGAGCCGAGGTTCTTGAAGGCATGGTGATTTCTAGCAATGTTAGTAATACCTCACCGTGGCACATTCTCTTGCTTCTAATGGAAGCGGGATGCATGCTTGCTTGAGATTGGGCACACCAATTCTTCATGGCAGAGTGCAGAATGTACTTTCTTACAAAATGCACATTGAAGCGGCGTGGATACCCTATGGAGCAAATTCTAGAAGCGGGTGCTAGAAAAGAATCACGAGTTCAGTTCTTAGTTCTATTCTTTTATATCAAGGTTCTTTTACTCACGGGCCAAACTACGTCTTCCCATTCTTTCTTTCTTGAAGATACAGTTTATTGCATTGGGTGATCGAGAAAGATTCTTGTCGGGTTAAGCGAGGAATGGTTTGTGTTAGTACATGTTTATTATTTGGAATGGAAAATCTGAAACCGGGTTGTATTTTGGTAGCAAACATATTAATGATTTCTTAAGCACTTTCGGTTCCTACTGCAGTGCTTTACTATGCAGCAGGTAGTAGTTTTTCAAGTTCTCTGCTTGATTAACTTTGAGTGCTTTATACCAAAGAACCATAGCCAAATTCCAGTCTGGATATACTTGATTTGGTTATGCTCACACTATGCATGAGTGAGAGCTTGTTCAAAGTTTAAACTTGACTTACCCATTATGTTACTCTTGTGGTGATATATTTGCTGGATATGCTTATGCGATGGAAATTATCCTCTTCTTCAATATTACAAAAACTTTCGTGAGTTTTTCTTTACATGATTTGATTCATTCGAGGGGGCCTCTTGGGCTTTTTCCTTAACATCATCAGCCATTCTACAGTTTACTATGTGAGGAGATTTATGAGAAATATTCGTATCGACTTTGAGGAGGCGATTATGTAGACCATGTATATATGACTTTTGGAGCCGAACAAATAGGTTTGTGTTGTTTGTAGAGAATGAAGATGTGAATTCTCTACTAACATCAAACATTGGCCACTCTTGATTTTATATATAATATAAAAACAACCCCATTCCCACTCAAAAAAAAAAAAAAATCTTATCACACATACATTATAGCATGACACTTCGGTGTAGTTTGCATGTATATTATAATTTGGATGTATTTTACTTGGTTCTGGGAGTGTTTTTGGCCTTAATCAACAAGTTTCCTATTGTTTTCCAGTCTGTCCTACCAAACATATAGCAGGTTCTGATTCCCTCCATAACTACAAAGAAAAGTTACTAGTTTTAGCAGAAACTTTTGCTTGCTGAGCTGGTCTTAGTATGTAACCACACTAATATCCCGAACAGCGGAATTTAGAGATGGAGTGGATTGATAAGCCGATACTACTGGGATTTTTTGCTTAGATCTTACGTCCTTAGCTCTTGATTCTAGTGTTCCATTTTGGCCGTGCTTGGGTTCTTGTAAAACTCGTGATATCCTACTTCATCTAAGAATTGAGTGCCGATTCAACCGATTTGATGCAGAGAAAGAGCCTGACAATTCCGGCCCTTTTCGGTGGTAGGGTTTGGCCACGCCACAATTTTGGCTACAACTTTCACAAATGGTGTTAGTTTTAGGCGTTCTTGGGCTTGTTGGAAAGCTTGGAGCAAGGCTCTCCAGCTCAAGAAATTTCTTAAATTGCAGGTGGGTGCTTTTCCACAAGGCAAGCTTCTCTCGTGTCGCAAAATTATTCACCTCTATTTCCCACTTTCTCCACCATCCCCATTCCAAATTGGCCCTCTTTTATTCTCTTGAATCTTGCCTTTTAATGGCCCGCATATTAATGCTACCATATATGTGAAAAACCATCTTCTTTAAAATTGGAATATGTAGGGTTTGATAACCCAAATGATTTCATCCTGCAGCTTAAAAAATTGGTACACAAGTTGTGCCCACCCCAGCATAATAAAATATCACTCTACTAATCATTAATCTCATGATATAGATGCCAATTATTTGCAAGCCAATTATATCTTGGATGAGAAATCATAACTTTCTTACTTTACAATAATTCCCAGAAATGTTACTTCCATTAAATGTAACTTGTAACTACCCCTTCTAGTTTAGCATCATCAATATCTCTACAAACTTAATAACATTGCTCATCGACAAACATATCGAACTCCCTCGATCTTCTCTACCTCGGTCATCAGATCTATCGATCCTATGGCCTATATTAGGCCTCTGGGCATCTTTCATTTCGATTATGGCCATTTATGATTGGGCAGCTATGATTTTGGAAGCTGAAATATAGGTTCACATAAGGTTTTGGAATATGAAACAAGAGGACCGAACCTCTATACCAGTTCGCCTAAGATTCTAAAATATGAAATATGGGGATTCAAACCTCTATCAAAATAAACAATGCACCGATAAGAATTCTTTGACCAATACAATCAGCGAGAGTATATATTATATATAAAATTTACAATGCTTATCTTCTTTAGATAGATAGAACTAACATGGAATGAAAGAGAGGACTTATCACCTATGCTCATACTTCATGGCTATTATTCTAGTCTTCTTTAATCCTGAATTACTATAGAGAATTTTGGTGTGTGATTTCTTTAACATGTTGTTTCTGTTCTAGAGTGTTTGGTGTGAGAGATTTATAGCATTATCCGTGCCATAATACGGTGATGTTGCAGGTTGTTCTGGCCATTGTATGGGTCCCATGGTATATTGCTATACTGCAGCTACTCTGTCTTCAATGGAGTGCGGCGGAAGAGGGACATGGAAAATTAGCACTCTTGTCCGGGTGGCAGCGATTGGTCTCCTTATTGTAAAGATGGATATGTATATAGGTATCCTTTAGGTGTGTCGCGGCATTCACGTGTAACCCTCTGCTGTATCACGACTGCTACCTCTCCCACATCGCAGGAAACAACTTCTATCCACCTGCATAGATGTGGATGGGATGGACCCTTATATCGATTGATATGATGGCATCTAGCAATGACGATTGGGTAGAGTCATCCTTGTTGGAGACTTCCGTAGGCAAATGCGGAACACATGAGTTTGATTCCTGGTGACGTGTGTTTACGAAGCTACGTATCGAAGGAGCTTAATGGCCATGTGGGTGTCCGAGATGACAATCGGATCATGCAATATAGTGACAATTGATGTTGTTGTATAAGTATCTTTGATGCGGTAATTTGCAATGGGCGGTGGTTGTCCTCTCATGAAACACATTTCGCGGTGCAGGAGGAGATATGGGGAGCGGATCAAGTGTGGTGGACTATGTGTTGGTGGCGAGAGCAGGATGAAATAGAGATGGAATGAACAATAGTGACCAGAGATGAGGTGGACTGGAGCTTACCTACCAGGGCTGATGTTTTAGACTACTTGCGATTAGGAGAGCGGCCGGTATCCGTAATCTATGCCTAAGTGTACATGAGAAAATTTGGAGAGTGGCGGAAAAATCCGGCTAACTGCTTGCCTCATGAGTCGTTTTGGTACATTTTAGTCCATCCTACTGTTTATTCAGTTGGACAATAAAGGCCGAGCAATGAGTATAGCCGCTTGCAACTCTGCTCCCTCTCGCCGGCTAAATCTACGGCGGAAAAGGTATATGCGATGTCTACGCATCAACGCACACACACGATTTTGTTAGAAGGCGACCAAAAGGTTTGTAAAGGATTTTTCAAGCATGATCTTTGATTACGGCGGTTCTATCACAAGAATGTATCGGAAAAAACTACGTATTTACTTACTTGAATTCTCTCTTTACAAAGCCATGCTTGGCCGACTTAGAGTAATATGCTCTTGGGAGTGTAAGTGGATCTTAATGCGCCTGTTATTGCTTTTCTTGGAGCACTCGTGCATCTGCCGCCCTTCCCAGCTTAGGGGAAGATGATTTTCTATTTAACTCGTTCAGTTTGTACAGATTAAATAGGGAAAGATAACAAATAAGTGGACCTTGGGCGGGAGACCAGGTCTGGCTACGCTGGAAGAGGAGCATTGGAAGTTGTAGCCTATGCTGGCGTTTGGGATGTGTAGGGAGACCACCCTTTGAGACGAGCTTGGCAGATGTCCTTCATAGTGGGAAAGCCGGAGCACCTCTCATGTCTGCATGATATTTGTGGATTCTGACCTAGCGGATTAGCCTTGGCCCGGGGATGAAGGCCAGCTCCCAGCCTTCCAGTATTTTCAGGGAGCCGAGCTTCAAGTGGTTCGCGGCCGAGGAAGTAATGTGCTTTACGCCCTTTCTTTGATCGATAAAGAAACTTTATATGTGTGATAGAATCTGCCAGCATCTCAATTTGGCCTGCAGGGGATGAATGAAGATGTCCCAAGCAGTGGAAGATCGGGGGTTGTTCCTTTGAGTATCTGTTATTTTAGAAGGTATAGGCTTAGCCAGTACTCTTTTAGGGAAAAGCAGGATGAGTCTCATTAGTATAGGGAATACTTGAGGAAAAGTAAAGCTACTTACTCAAGTACTAAGTTTGAAACATCTTATCCCACCTCTTCACCGGTGTGGTTCGAGATACTTCCTATCCTTCCCAGTATGAGCAGGTCTTGTACCATTTTATTTATCAATAAAGAATATAAATGTGCCTCCAAAAAAAAAAAAAAAAAAAACACCTACCACTCTACTTCACAGCTAGCTTAGCGAGGTTGTCTCAACCTTCTGTAGCCTTTCATGCCTCGGTGCATTTGGACTATGAGCATCACGAGGCTTAAGCTCAAATGTTCCGCGGATAACTTAGCGGAGACATTTTGCAATCCCCTATGCTAGACCAACTGGCGGGGATAGGCGATTGGCGTTGCTGGTGATTGGCGACGAGGTGCTTTTGGGAATGGATCCTACCGGCCGATTCATGGGGAGCCCACGACCTCCCTCATGCTTGTTGGTTTGATGTGAAGTGCAAGAACATAAGCGAAACGATTCGCGCACTCTACACCGCATCGACCAGGACAATACCGCCTCCTTAAAAGGTTTAAAGGCCGGATACATCGCGACTACTCCCGGCGGAAATGTTCTTCCCTCACGGGCCGGTCATCCTAGAACCTTTTAGCGAAGGGTGCTCGGAGATGCCGACCCGACACGAGAACATTACGTCGGGATGGTCACCTAAGGCGAACGCGGTGCTAAATGGAACGGGACTCGTGCGTGGCCGTTGAAAATCGCCAGAGGATGTAGACCGGGAACCTATAGCAATGGAAAAGTTACCAGAGACACGGATAGTATGCAAGCATGATTGCTCAAGTGGGCCTTCATAGTGGGTATTTGCGACTACCATGTTCGTGAGGAGGCAGCTATAGGATGGTTTTCCTCCATAGTAGACCATTGGTACGTTGTCCCTATACAAAACCGCAAGTAGCATGATTACCCGACCAATTACCGAACAATCATAGTTAGCTCGATGTTATGAAAGCGCTAACGGCCATTCTAAACGTAGGTTGTTAGATCACAGTGGAGCAAGGCAAAGGTTCCTATGATTCACCGAATGCACATTTCGAAGAGAAATTAGTTCGCGTGGTTGGAATTGCTTTACTATGGAAAGAGAAGTAGATAGTATACTGCTAAATCTAGGATGATTTCGCTAACTTTTGTCTAACGTAGATTGATAATTAAGGATGCGAGCTAAAAAACCATTCTCTGGCGCAGTGTAATTCATTGCTATGTTATTTGGCTAGAGCTTCCAACTGCTGATCGATGAACCCTTCAACAGTCTGAAACTCATCCAAATCCTTAGCAGTAAGCTCTCCATCATCAATGCACTCAAATCTTTCATGAATCTCGTGTCACAAAATATAGGTCTTGTCTGTATCAAATTCCGCCATTCCAGCTGGGTCCATAGAAGAAGTAGAAAAGTCAGACAAATTTTGTTACTATGCACTTGAAAAGAAACTTGTATGTATCAAATTCCGCCATTCCAGCAAGATATCCTCAATGGTCATATATGTCGCAGGCACAAAGAGGGGTGCATTTGGGTTCATAGAAGAAGTAGAAATCTGATTAAATTTTATTCTTGTGAACTTGAAAGCGTTTTGATTTGGTATCCACCGTGACCTTGGCTTGAGAATAACCACACAAACAGAACCGTGCTCCTCACGTTCTTAGAAACAAAATGCATCCATTACTATCTTCATTCTGATTGTGCCCATTACTATCTTCATTCTTGTGCCCATTACCATCTTCATTCTGTTGCAAACAAATATTAAGCCCATTCAATATATAGACATGCATATACACGTACCCACATTATGAACACATGCAGAATTCACAGCTATCTTACACTTCTTCTTGTGCTTGGAGATGAAAGGAATGTTTCTAAGACCAATCTTCTGTTTTGTACTTACGTTATATCTCAATGGATTATCTCTTCTATCCCAACCTTCCATCGGCATACTGAAAATGATGAATCAGAAATTACTTTGGTGGACATGCTTCTTTAAGAACATCAACTTAAAAGCACTATTCTGTTTTGTATATATATCCTCTGAGTAGCGGGTCGTTGTTTGGCATATATGGGTTCATATTATTTTGTGGGCAAACATGTTTATTACCTTATCTTTTGGCAAGGCAATTTCAAAGGATCGTGCATATGAATCTCAAGATCATATTTAACAAACCTTGAGATCAAATATAACTGTAAACTGTCCAAGAGATACATCTTCATTAAATTCAAGGTTCATCTATATGATGCTAAAACCAAGCTTAATATTTTGCTTTGTGAATTATCATAGAACGTTTGCAAGAACACATGCATCAGTATGTTTATAAGTGCAAATTGATTCCTAACATCAGAAGTATCAATGAATGATGACGCCCCACATCAGCAAGCATTGACCCAATGTAATACCATGCACGCGTTTATTTAAGGGACAACATCTGACTGGCTCGGACAGATTCCCTTAAGACAAGTAAGTAGCTGGCGCAATGTATATGGGGAAGCGTGATCAACCGGTGGCGGAATCCGTGGTGCGTGGAAGCATTTAGCATTTGTCGTTTGGCCGGATCCTTGAAATGCTTTCAGGGTACTATGTTGTTGGATCAGCGATTGCTTGAGCACCATATAACCTCCCCTTATCAAATGTCGCCATTATAAATTATACACAAAAACACGAGCGATGTTGAAGAAGTCTTGATAAGCTTAATTACATTGCATGACAAGGCCTACTGCTTTTACACGGATTTTAAAATTATTACACTACGTCTGAGAAGTGAGTTCTCATAACTATTTGAAATGTGATTGAAAGAAGCCCGAGCCTCAGTAGTTTCTAGGATGGAGTTGACCTCTTTAAAACTACTCTTTTACGGATGTAATGTTGTGGCAACACCTTTGGACCACTGCTTTTGCGGGTGCTGGTTCTGCTTCAACTTGTGGGGCATGGGTGAGACATGTATCTCACAAAGCTCTCATTTTGTGGCCTTCAAGAGAATGTTTGCTCACAGGTTTCAAAGTCGATTACATTGCCATGTTGAACAACACGTGCCCTTTTAGGCTTTTAACCGGGTATCGTAGATGAAGACTTGCTCATGAGAATCCCGTCTCAATACTCTCTATTGTATACCTTGAGGCCCCTCAATTGATAAAGTAACCTTCTGTATTTTTCATCATGGTAGATTTCTATACAAGGGAGTAGATGAAATTAATCTATCTTTCACGAGAAATTTGTCCAATGTATTAAGACCTTATTTCACGAGGTCATCCACCATCTTGGGCGGTAATCTAGATTACAACAATCTTGTCTAATTGCCTCTAGGTTTTCTTTGGTTGGGAGCCATGCTTTCATCCCCTTTCTAAATATTTGTCATTTCTAGCCCTCTTGAAGGCGCCCTTGGCGACCTTTATGAAAAATGTGGCGCCTCTTCCCTTGTGATCAAGGATGCTCATCCTATCAAATCTTCAGTTACACAGGATGAGCCTTGGGGTATGTAGTTGAGTTGGAGCCTTCCAAGTTCACCATTCTTATTATTGTGTATATCTAATTGTGACTTGGCCGGGTTTGGGACTCCAACAACCCGGAGCACTGTCGGTCACTAGAGCTACGGGACATGATTGGCTATCAACTTGGATAAGAAGCTACCGATGCCAGCTCCAAGATGATCATTTCCTTTCATTATTCACACTATCCAAAGGATCAGCGGCGTTATAATGCCCTGCAAAGACGTCACAAATTAAGCACGGGTGCAACAATAGCGGAGCCATCTTCCTCCATTGGAGCCTAAGACAATGTCATGTGAGGCTTCCTTGGCTCCGATACGCTCATCTCACATACTCCCTAAATGAAAGAGCACACATTAAAACCATATAGTCATAGACACTACAAATCAATAATAAAATATTAAGATAAAACCATATATAACGAATAACCATATATAATAGACATTAAATATAAACCATACAACCATGTGAACATATAACTTATATAACTCCTTATGTAATTATCGCATACTTAGTATAAACTTATAACCATATAACGATAAATAAACCATATAAACATATAACCATATCAATTATCATAATATACATATAACTATAATATTAAAAGCGTAAAAAATATTAAAACTATAACATTTTATCATAGAATATATATAAAACATTTTAACATTAAATATTTATTGTATGCGATGGCATTTCGTCGTGACGTGGCCAAATCGATGATCGCACACCCGTCACCGGATGGCATGGCCCGCACCATTATGGCACTTTACCGGGTTGGTGCGGCCGGTCATTTGCCTCTTCCCTCCCGATGATTCATCCTCCCCACATTTTCTCAAAATCCTGTCATGGGTCCTCCTCTTGTTCTCTCGATTCACGCTGGATGATCGGCAGTGGAGCTTGATCTTGCCAATGACCCGATCTAGTTGTGGGACCATGGCACTGTCAAACCACCAAAGAAAGTTCCATGTAGTGCTGCTGATCCTCAAAACCCCGCTATTAGCTAAGAAAGTGAGTTCTTTACATAGAGATTTTAATACTACGCACCTCGCTATTCTTATTATTCGATATCACTTCTTGTATTCTACCCCCACCTTTCTTTTATAGTATTTGAAGTCTTACTATCCCGATACAATTTCCAGCAGACAAATCCCTATTCTCGATTTGCAAATTACACATAGCAAGGAATCGGTTATGGGCGCACTCTTCTTCCAACAAAACCCGCGTGCGTTCTTTTCGCCTTCTCGTTTTTCCTTTGTTTCCTCTTTTCGCATCTTCTTTTCCTTTGTTTTCTGTTTTGTTTCTTTGAAAGCGGTTACAGGTTCTCTGTTTGTATTGTTGGTGAATACCATTTGTGCATAAAAGGTGGGACAACTGACCAAAATAGGAATCCTCCAAAATTATGGGATAAAAGAGGTGCGCCCTTGAAGCATGTACCTGAAACAATATGAATGTTTCATTACACGGAGCATTTCTAACACTAATTCCGATCACATGGGGTTATGTAGCTTAGAGCATTGTAAAGCTTTCTAACTCAGGTACATCCTCCCTTGAGAGGAAAGTGCGGTCTACACCTGCAATCTAGAGCTTCCTTGATTAGAATCACCAGGGCGGCACTCCGGAATTTTGCTCTCCCGGGTCGAGAATGCCTGACTAGCTGACACTCGGTACTCCCTTTCTCCTCCCATACACTCCTTTCACCTGGTGAGTGTGAGAATAGGGAGTTAACCTCTGAATGTGAGATTATAAAACCAGTCGGAGTAGCGCCGACCCGGGCTAACGCGTCTTTCTCGACCAGAATTGAGAATACCATCATCTAGCTTACGTGTGCATTCTCCGGTGTGAGTCGCGGAATACCCTCGACCAGTCGAGCCACTCGCCGAACCATCTTCACCGAATATTGCGAGGGCTGGGGCCCAAATTATCGCGACACTCGAGAATACACATTTGAACTACATCCCTAAAGCGCTAGAAGCTTTCTGGAGCTGGCGAGTCGAGAGACCCGAGCTTATCTGAGCTGAGTCTTACGCGAGAAGGCCCTCGACCAACCAATTTCAAACCTAGAGTGTTTGCGGTTGCTCCAATTTGTTGTTCCCTTGCAGGCATCTCAGCCGAGGAGATTATCACCGGCTGAAATATGCTCAACAGGAAATTGTTGGCGTTTCCCGCGATCAACGGTCCAGCATGCCTAACAGACTTCCGGTGGGTGGAAGCTGGATTTGCTTCTAAACACAACGGTATATTCAGCAAAGCAGACACGCATGGTGAGTTGCCGATTGATTGCTCCCCTTCGCGAGCATCTCTCAGCAGCGAGAGTGTCGATGCTGAATATGCTCAACAAAGGAAACAACAATCGTCCGAGCTCTCGGCGGTTCCATGTTATCTGAATAATTACATACCCACAACAAACATTCTAATAAAATAATGAAACAAGCATCTAAAACTCATCTCTTCGCCAGAAGTACTCTTTGAGCCATTGTATCATGAATCCAGCGACCTCAGAGTCGCCGCTTCTTACGATTGGCCTCATCAACAAGGCATACGCATCAAAACTTGTCTCAAAGTTATTCTTGTGTATCCCTTCTCCATGAAGCATTGCGGCGAGTGCCAGAGTGTCCCTCCGACTCATCTCAGAATACTACCACCCCACGCATCGATCCCGGACGATGGCTGCAGACAAGACATGCGGTTAGAGCGAGACCGCAGTTAAACCCGATTAGGGCTTACAGTGTCGGCGCGCCATCAGGAACTCGTTCAGAATCTCTCTCGGCCTCTGGCTGCTAAGACCAATAAAACCCATGCTTGATAATCTCCACTGCGCTCGTACACTTAGTCCCCTGGAGATGATCAATTTTGAATTAGTGTTTGGAGTCGTGTTGTACCCATAGCCCACTTTTTCACCTTGAATGATTGTATGTCCTTAATTTCATTAAGAACACGCCGGTACCTTGCGGTTCAAAGTCTCAAAGACGAGGAAGGAGGAGCTTCGGTTTAGAATTGGCGACAAAAAGGCGGCAAACGACCCGACATGATGACTCTATGGCGGAACACAGGCGGATGCGGTTCTAGTGGAGCGAAGAAAGAAAGACCATAACTCGGGTAAGTTATCCAATTTGATTCCGGTTCATCACAACACGATTCATCTTTTGTCTTGCGGCATTACGTGACGCTAGTGATCAGCGAGTAGAACTCATTTCGTTATTGAAGGATTGGAATGAAACTAAACACCGTTGCGGTGGTATGTCGAAGTCATCACATTGGGAAGGAGAAAGATCACATTCCTTTGGCGAGGGATAAAAGAGTTTGGGGACAAATTACAGGAAGATTCGATTATTGTGGTCCTCTCTGGATTCTTTGCCCCGATTCCCAGAGCATCTTACATTTGTATGTGGAGAGGTTGGTGTTCTACCATCGCACCGGAAATTTATGCATTTCAGTGTTCTTCCACTTCAATGAGCAAGAATTGAGGGGATGCGATAAAGGCCTTTAAATTAAGAACAGGTGGAAGGTTGGAGGAGGGATGAAGGGCCAGGAACCCTCACATCAAGGGAGCTGAGATTTCCCAGGGTGAGAGGAAAGCTTTCAGCAAGGGAACTTCACCTCCAATGTGCTTAAGACTTTAAAGCCTCTGAGTTACCAGGATGCAGTGGAAAGAGAACTCGGAGGAAGGGCGCAAGAGTGTGGAAGCGAGAGAAAGTGCACCGAGAGAGGGATTGGGAATCTGGGATGAAGGGATGAAATGGTTGATTCCCAATTCTTAGATCGAGATGACCCGGGATAAAAGGAAATCCAGAGAGGGGCCCAAAATATGGGCCGGTGGCTCAATTTATCCATTGGAATTGGCCCGCGAGTTCTTTGCTGGACATAAAGGCGGTTTGAAGGGTTTGCGCCGACAGTAACAGTCTGTTCAACCACGAAAATTTAATCCGACACACCCGGTGGGGCTGGGGGGCATGCATAGTCGTCAGAACCGTTAGCGGATCAATGCTGCGGTCGTACCGTTCCAGCTGAGGAGGCTACTGGTGAGTTGTTCGGTGGGCATTGGGAAGACCCTGAAAAGATGGCAGGGTTACGGGTTGTGGGCCGAATTACATTGGGTGAAGGCTGACTGAAGTATTGCGAGGCGAAGGAAGTCCGTGAAATGATCGTGATGATATTTAGCAGTCTGAGGATTCTCTCGTGGACGCCACTAGCGAGCTTCGCCGGCATTATGCTATCCGAGAATACAATAGCGACAAATTACCCGACTACATAAGGTAATTCGCATCCCTGTTTCCACATTTCCAGGCTTTCGACTAACGGTGAGCCAGCGAAAAAAGTCACCAGCTTTTCGACTTCAGCGGTAAGCAGTTATCCATCCATGGCCGGAGCCTCTGTATTGGTTTTTACGTTTTCCTCTGGATATTCTGGGCTTCGGCGTGGTGGTTGATGAGTAAAGCATTGAGCCTTCTCAATCTTTCTTTCCCGCCTCTTTGGGCAATGTGGCTTAGTTTACATTCAATTCCATCGTTCAAAGTGAAATCAAGATTTAGAGTCTGCCGATGTTTTCACTCAGTCTTCTTGACTTCGAAGTCGAGAAAGACTCTATATGGCTTCCTCTCTATTTTCTCTTTTCACCATTGGTATTCTGCGACTTCGCAAAATTAGAAACCTATGGATAATACTCTTTCCATGCTGACGCCGTTCCATTTATTGATTCGCGGCCAGGTATCGACCAGATCGCCTCACGCTTGGCGTTAGGCATTGGGTTGTCCTCAACGGCCTAAAAATGAGGGCTCCTGGATAGAGTGGAAGACCCGACTTCTTGATATGTTCACGGAAGGCGGGGAAGATGATGGGGGGATGATGAAGATGAGAAAAGAGAACGCCAAGAAAGGACGGGGAATTCTTCGATATCTGACCTCATTCTCTGTGATAAAAGCGATTAGGGTAAAATGGGTAGACTCTCTACGGACAAGAGCAAGCTAAGGACAAAGTAACTGGAGAATTGCCAACTAGTGGGACCAAAGTTGTTAATGCATGGGATTTCATGAAAAGGATCTGGAGGCAGCCGGACAAAAGCAGCAGCCTACATGGCAAAATCCCTAGATAGAGGGCAATCACCGCTAGGAAGACTAGGAGTTCAAATACGGGGCCATGAGGATTATACCGCGATCCCAGAGGCGTTGTGCATTGGAAAGGCATCTGGGGCTTTTGCGTATGTGCATCCAATGCATGCCACGGTGCGATTATTATAAAGGGAGAATGTTTAAGCAGTGAGGGATGACATGAAGGAGTTGAATCGGCTATGTCAACCACATCAACCGCAGAGCTAAAGCGTAGATCAGCCAGCCCTTTCACGAGCGTGCTATGGCATACGCGGAAACTTGGATTAGGGGTGACCCGTTTAAGACAACTTGATAGCTCCCCTCCCTTCTTAATAATCTTAGGACACAAAAGTTGGGTAAATTGCAGGCCAGGCTGGAGCCCGCGTGGCGCTATTACCATAGATCTGATGAAGACCCACCCTATTTTATAGAGAAAGGCCCGACGTGGCGGTGAGTAGGACGTTAATGGACGTAGAAATTTGGATACTTTTGGATTTCCTTATCTTTTTTGCATCATGGGAGACGATGGGGAGCCAGTACATTTATTACAATAGGCGTGATATTAATTTCACCAACAAAAGTTGTATTCCATATCTGGGGCTGGAACATGGAGTGTAGACTTGGCTTTTGCCGAAGGCCTAAGTTTTACTATAGTTTTTGGTTGGTTTCAAAGGTCGAATCTGGGACTTCAGACAGAGTGATTGGTCAATGGCGGGCACCACTATGTGCGATAAGTTCATGTTCTCGAGAACATGTGGAACCCTGGAAGGGCGGCGATTTATGGAGGATATTACCGTCGATTGACAAGTCCGGGAATGATGTGCGACAGGTCCAATACGTAGAATTCCTATCCGGCCAAAGGTTATCAAGTACTTCATAACCAACTTGGTCGAGGAGATCAAATTGGCCATGCGAGTGGTGGTATATGAATAGCCTGTTGTTATCTTAGGGGCTATGTCTCTATGGAATGAAACCAATATGCGTGGTTGGGAACAGCGACATGGTTGAGACCATTCCGGTCATGCACGGACTTTTTGCTTCGTGAGGCATTTCGAGAGGAGGCTAATTTGGAAATGTGTGGAGCCGAAGATAGCGGAGACAAAGCTGACCGAGGAGATAAAGATGATGGAGATGTCCAAGGTTTAGAGCGAGCTTGTGAACAATAATATAAGATGAGTTCACTTTGCCGGAGGGTTTCACCGACTGGCGAGTAGAAGTGAAAAACCCTACGAAGTCTTTCTTTCACCGACTCGTGGAGTGAGAACCTACTCGTTTAATTAACGGCGGCTTTCATCATTCGGCGACATTGAGCACAACAATCTAGATCATTATACTTAATCACATGGTGCTTGGCGGATTCAATTCCACCGAAGAGAAGTCTACATCAAAAGCGATCAGAAACGAATAAAATGCAGCCCTGAAGGCGAAAAGATAATGATCCATATGGATCCGATCAAGAAAGAAATAAATTGACCAAACTCTAAGCTGGATCTAGAGGCACCGCAAACTTATGGTACGTATTGAGTCTGGTACGCGGTTTACCCACGATGGTGGCGTCCACGAAATTGCTACCTGAAATGGAAGCAAGGCAGAATTCTAAAATGGCGTATCCTGTTACAAAGCAAAGGGGTATTGAATGGTTACTGCAGAGCAGGGGATTGAAGTGGCCATATGGTCTTGTATAGCAAAGAAAAATATTTGTCCCGATGTTCTTGGCGTTCTCGACCTTTGATTATGAAGTTCAGGTTGTTTGGAGAAAGCGAAAAGGGGTGAGCATGTTTTCAGACTCGATCCGACCATCACAAGATCACAAAGGGGAAACCTATTATGGTGAAAAGGCTGAAAGGGTTTATGAAGCATACGGGACCTTTAAACACAACAGCCGATCATAGACTCGCGCTAGAAGTGCTATCATAACTGGGACAATACAATTGTCGCGAAGAGTTATCGACCGGTATAAACGAAGTGGTTGTCTTTCAACCTACGTTCACAATGGCGAGTCTTGTTTTATTGGCCGATGAACAAAGTATCAGCGAACCTCAAGCAATTCGTCCCTACAGAAGCGGTAGCGATCATGAGAACTATGGGCGGTAAAATAATGTAGGTAATAAAAAGCGTGACCTGCTTTGAGATAGCAAAGTTCTGTGAATTTTGTAAAGACACCGTGAACAAATGTACTATATTTTGTAATGAATATACTTGTATATTGGGTTTCATTTGGCTTTCGACTCGCGAGTGAGAAACATGCGCAATCAATGATGAATATGGATTTATATGCTTGTTTATTGTGATTGGATGCAGCTATATTGTAATGAAAATGGTTGTACATTGACTTTCGAGGGCCTTTCTCGACTAAGAAGCTGTGCTCTCTAGATTGATGAGATTTATATGCTTCTTTGTGTGATTGGATCACGACTATATGGAATGAATGCTCTCTCCAATCTATTTTTAGATCTCCATTCTTTTCTTATGCATGACTATTAGCAAGTAATTGATAATCATGGACTCTCTTTGCTCCCGGTGGTTAGGAGCCTGGATCAGGTTCAGGGCTACACTCTTGCGGGGCTTTGGGATAATTTTGCTCGTGTCCCTTGAACACTATGGGACCTCAAAGGGATGAAGAGAGGAGAAGAACATTCCTGGATCTAGAAGCTCAAAGGGATCTTGCAAGCATTTGCATGACATCCATGGAGTTAAGGGGAGCAGTATATTGACGTGATTGATGAAAGATGCAGGGGGAAAGTGAAAAATGGGATGGGCGGGGTCAGCCGGTGGCTCATGAGGCACCTCCTGCGTGAGCTGCATTCCCGCATTCTTGGGGTTGCCCCAAGGCTTGGGGCGGCAAGAAGAGCCCAGCACATTCTTCCCTAAGGTGGACCACCTATCATGATGATATGGCCTTGATGACGACAAGATCCTGCCATGGTCTGCGTCACGATGTAAAAATACATTTAACTATTCAATTTATTAATAAAATTCTTTTCCAACTACAACATTGAGTTTCAATCGTATTGAAATTCCTTTGTTTGAGTTGTGTATTCTTCTTGGGTATTCGACTGTGATCCAGAAAATGGGGGAAAAGGTGGACCCACCCTAGCAGGAGAAATATTCAAATTAGATGATTTCAAGTCAGAATAGTTTCCCTCAGTCCTTTTTTGTGTAAATTCTTGAGGACAGTGGGAATGGAATGAGACCCACTTTAATTAAATCACGAACTTGTAACTTTTAAACATCACAAAGAGGTGCATTTAAGGTTCAGAGGCAGACGAAAGCTTTTGTGACTATCTATTCTGTAGCCTTTGGAATCCAAGTAGAATTGAAAATGGGGCTTGGGTTTGGTATAAAACTAACCTAAGCTCCCACAATACCTTCCCTACACTGGTGTCTCCCTAAACCTATAATGAGTACTACGGGCGTTGATTTAAGACCGCTTTCTGTTGGTGGGACTGTCTCGCTTGATTAAGAGCTCAAAATAGGTCATGGCATGATCCGAGCTTTGGCGTTGACGGGTTAGCAGCTTGTTACTCCATTTTATACCAGGCGGGTATACAGAACATTCTCTCCACATGCATTTGGAAGCTTCCTGAAGTCCAAAGTACATTCTAGGAAGCTCGCCATTGTTCCTAAATATTCATATGCTTACATGTAAGCAATAGAAAATATAGGACATATTTTAGCAAACCACATTCAAGCTGCCCCCTTACCAACCTCATTACAATTATATGTTAGAGATATATAGGAAATGCAACGTGCATAGGTGCAATGGTTTTTGCATGGTAAGCACGAGAAAGAATGGTTCTTCGCTAGCATGTCAGTAACAACAAAGAGATGATAAACTTCACCATTTTAAGTTTTTTCACCTAGCTTATCACCAAAAAAACTATGATTAGCAGATGGTCAATGTTCCCTTGTTTTGACGAATCAATAGTGTTTGATAGTACAATGATGTACTTGCTAAGTTTTTTACTCATAGAATATTGTGGCATAGGTGATTCAACTCTTAGCTTATTGTTTAGTCTATTTTATTGCAGAAAATCGATATAGCTGCACATGTACAGACGTTGGTATCATCAACCAAGTAACTAAGTCTCTAGTTTTTGCATGCATAATAATAACTGCAACTTATCCTCGTGAGATGATCATCCATCAATGCTTAACATTCAGAAAGGTTTGGGGATCACGTAATTCATTTGTTTTAGAAGATGACATGAAGCTGCAATTCTGACATAGTGCAGTGGAATCGCATAAAATGTAATGGTAGCACCGCAAAATTTACAGCCTCTCAGAAATGACTTAGAATTCCTCACTTCAGTGAAATATTAATGCATTTATATAGGGTGGTTGGAGCTCCCTAAATATTGATACAATTTCTTATACATTGTACATCATGGTAAAGAATTTAATCCTTGCTTCCATTAATATCAAACAAGTGTTGAAGACAAATCGTATAATATATATATATACATCCAAATATCCAAGATAACTCAAGCCCACAATCAATACAATTTCTAGTTGCAGAAGGTCATCAACTAGAGCTCTTTATCATGGAGAGTCCTCATTAGAAATTACCATGGTCGCTTGATCCCTCGAATCCAATGGAAGATCATCTCCTTCGTCTGCATACAGGTGGACCTCATTGCCTTCTAAAGAAGGTTCCACAGAACCAGGAGTAGATCCCACACTAGTTTCTATCCCTAAAGGATGACTCTATTCTGACCTCTGGACCGTCTCTGGTTGATGCTCACTATCCTCAACCTCCAAATCGCGAAGGAAATTTAGCATCTCATCCGCAGTGGAATTTAAAAGCAAATATTGCCTCCAATATACGATCTATGGGAACTCTAACCTGGTCTCTTTCAGCGCCTTCTTTCGACTCCATCATGGCACGCCAGTCTGGGGTTGGTCACAAAGAGCCTTCAGGGTGGGTTTTGGGCGCTTGGGAACTATTCGTTCCGCAGTTACTCCATTCCATGAGATACAACTCATACCATAACAACCATTAATGCTTACCCAATAGTCCCACTGCACCCAACCAGCCAGGTTGATGCATTGCCGACGGATAACACTTTCGCCCATCCCGTACGCTAAACAATCTCATGTTATCACGGTGCCTACTCGAGTTCAGCATACCACCTAAGGTACGGTCAGACCCTGCGCGTATCTGGTAGGTTTGCCTCATGTGTACACACCCTTCCACGCTGCATCCAGCACTAGAGGACCACTTCTGCCATGTAGCGCGACAAAGAATCCAAGCCAAGATAACAATGACTGATGTCACACACAAACACAATCGAGAGTTCAAGCCACTGCAAATGGACCTCGGCCCCGGAGATTATGCATTTATGCAATATTTTATAATCCTCACATTCCCATATCATTATGTTTGCAATCTATGCAATACTAAATATGACCAAAATGACGATATCAACAGTTTAGATGCAATTTCCACGTATTTCTTTAACACATATACCACCATAGAAATGTGAGTTCTATATAAATCTTACCATGCACCCAACATTTGATATTACAGCCCCGTTTGATGACTGGTGTTGCGCGGTAGCGTCCGGATGGCGGCGTCTTCGGGAATATCTTTGGCGAGGAGATCTGACCTCTCCCTCACGGGTAAGATGGGGTCAAATTGACCCCACTTTATAAGAGATTGTCGGCATAAATACCATTGACAATGAGCACAAACGCGGTATTCAATACAAAGAAGCGTCCCACTCCAAATCGCATGCGATCACGGGCGAGGAATTGAACCCAATTACATTTCAATGCCATGGATCTAAAGGCCACAGCACACGTATCTTTAGAATCGAGGAGAGCCTGCTGATACAGATGACAAAACTTATCTGATGGATTCAAGAAGGAGACGAGCGGGATCTAAGCCCCAGCCCCGAAACGCTATCTTTGGAATTGAAGCTACCGAGCAGAAGGCAACAACAAACAAAAAGCGAACTCTGGGTAGTCATCGCGGTCAGAAAGAAGCAGAGAGAGGCGGGACAACCACCACGAGAACTCTGTGCGAATTCAAGCGGCGGCAGGATGCTAAACGCGGCAGTTGGGAGCCACTTCTGAGTTTTAAGATCGCGTATTCCGGTTCAAAGCGGCCAGCCGTCGGCCGAATAGGAAGCCGGGCAGGTGGAGCACCAACCTGGCAACTAGGATTATGCTGCGACAATAAAACCATCCTAACCAGACCATGTGAAGAAAGCGTAAATCTTTCCGAGGTGGCGTAATTTGACCTCTAATCCAATGTTGTCTTTGCGCCGCGTGGACTATATTCTTTTAGGGAATGTTGACCTTCAAACTGCTTGCAATTACGGATGTTTTACTCTACATTCTAAAGCGGGCATTTGCCGCGTGCATGAAGTTTTTATCAGGCTTTCTTGAAATTAGCGAGAATAAATAGATTTCAAAGCCAAGTTAGGTTCTGACCACAAATGCCTACTGCCGTCTGAGGAGACAATGAGGTCAAGCAAGAATTGTAATGCGGCAAAATTCATATATACAAGATAAAGTAACAAGATCACAGTTAAAATGCTTTTTGATCCATACACCTTGAAGAACTCATTTTGTGCTTTTAGCCACCACAGTCAATGATAACATACAGCTATAGTCGAAGCTGCCATACTGTAAGTAACATCGCGAATCATCTGAGCTTCTAAGATTCTTTTCTTCTTCTAATATAATGTTCTTGACAACGCCAGAAAACGCATAAATGGCAAAAGGAAAGCATTTAGCATCCGCAAGCTTAAAGAAACAAAGAATGCTGAAATCTTTGCGAAGTAAAATCTTATCCATGCAACATAGCAGATTTCGTACCATATGTACTGGGTGCCATAGTACGAGGAAGATAAAAGAAGACGAGGTGAACGGTTGCACACATAATCAAAAAGCAAACACATCCAGCTGACGCCTTATCCAGCCTGCTTTAAGCGTACTAGCCATAAGCCAGAAAAACTTAACCCGGCCAAAAGATACCGCGGATATTATGAAGCATCTTTTTCCACAACTAATGCAAAAGCAGCTACATCCAAGCTATGGCTCACCTCAACGCAAAATGATCCATGCGTAGCCATTGGTACGATATGGCGGAGGAGAAGCTGCTGCTTGAAGAAAATGTGAGAGAAACGCGTAAGCTTTTTATGCGGTAGAGAAATTCGCCACGACATTCAACTTTCTGAGAATGCCCCGAGGTTAAATTAGATGAAGCATTCTCATGACAGTCTTCGACACTCCACGAAATTAGCCGTCAGGCGTTAACCTATCTATCTGCTCTGAATCAAATACGTGATACCATCGCTCCGGTAAAGTCACGTTTTGGTATGCCAATTCCTTTGTCCCAATTTGTACGTCGCTGTAGTAAAATATGGTTTCGTGATCATGACTACATTTGTGGCACATAACAACTATAACAACCCTGACCATGAACATTCCTAATGTTTGCCATTAGCGTAGCCATCGGTTCATGGGTTTTCTCCTAATATTCAATTTTAGGATACTTCCCTTACCATTTCCCAATCCTATGCCGTATCTCGTCTCTCGGCAAATTTTTTCCTCTTCTGACGACCTCTTTCTCCCCATAGAGAACGGACCACAAGTGGCCCTTATCTCGAAGGCTAGCCTATCCAGGTGTCAAAAAATCTGAGTGGTTATGGCTTAAGCGGTCCTTCAAAATTCGATGGCCGTTCTGGACCGTCGAGGGTTAGACAGAAGGTAACCACAAGGTATGGATCGACGCTTGAGTGCTCCACAAAATAAATCTGGGTTTTGGCTCTATTTGTCGTAACTTCTTTCCAGCCTCAGTAAGATGCTATTCGAGATCACTGATTCCTAGCATCACAGGATAATTTGAGTTGGATGTGGCTTAAACCATTGATCATGATCTAGAATAGACTGTTTCAAAATTCAATGGCCGTTTTGGACCGTCGCCTAGGTTAGATCAAAGATGCTCACAAAAGCTATGGATCGTCACCTATGGTTAGGTCAGAAGATGCTTGAAAGGTCAATTAGGGTTTTGCAGCTCCCTGTTATCGTAGCTTTACCCAATATGGCTGAGGATCATGTTCAAGATTATAGTTCCCGTCAGCACAGAATAATGACATCCTGGCATTTGAGACGTGAGTTACTCTGCCATGCCATTTGCATTTCGGGTTCCACTTTGGTATGGACCAACATGTCTATTTGCCAGAGTTTCGCTCTGTAATCTGTGCAGGTGAATGTTTGGTAGGGTCAGTTCTGGCTGCAAAGGCATGTGCAATGCATTCTCTTTGGTAAAAACCTCTGCATGACAGTTAAAATTTTTATCTGATGAACAGGGGCCTGAATCATAATTTCTCTGGGGCTACTTCTTTATATTAACGTGCAGTCTATGGCTTTTAATTCGTCAACTAGGGTGTGCCATCTGTATCTGACACCTTCAATGCTTCAAAATAAGAAGAGTGATTTGAACTCAATGCATCACCATATAGCTATGAGACTCTTTTACATTAATTGTTGGAATTTGAAAGACCAAAACGTCCCCTTTGCTATGATGTGGGACAATAATGGTAGTCAATCCCACATTTTGATCTCGTACCTTTGCTGCTGATGTGTTGAAATGCAGCATTCTGTATCTCCCAATATTGGCCAATTACGGCATTCTGTATCTCTAATGTGGCCACTCATCGGCTCTTTCATTCTGCCATTTCTGCTTCCCTAGGTTTATCTTAATCAATTATTATCGGCACGTAATGTTGCAAACTGGTAAAGAACAGTATATGTGCTGGCACAGAATCAATTCTTGGTTCGTTTTGAGGTTATGACTCCATGTGCTTTGTAAGCCTCCTATCTTCTGCTTGGATTATAGGGTCTGTGATTATACTCAGTATAATGGGGTACCTCTGCATGCAGCATCCTCTAAACTAGTGGCTTAGACATGGGCATCCTAGATGGAGTATTATAGTTTGGCAGCTTCCCAATTCAGGCTATGCTTGTCAAGGATATATTTGTCATGTTTAGGTGTGCATATGCTCAGTATAATAGGATATCTCTGCATAGTTCTTTTCTTATTGCTTAACTTCTATTTTTAAGATACTTGTTTGAGGATTTCTTATTCTACGGACAAACGATATCATGTGCATATGTAGGTTTTGCAGGCAGCTCAGTGGGTGAATGATTAGCATCTCTTAAGGGGTCTTTTATTCTGGTTTAAATGGAAACCTTGCTGAGTTCTACGGTAAAGTGCTTTCTTGTTTATTTACAGGTTATAAATTTCCATAGAAAACTCTGTTTTGCTATGTCAAGAGATGTGACTGTATGAGAGAATCGTAATATTTTTAGACAGCCACAGAGCAAAACAACCTTGGGACTGCTAAGAACATCCCATCTGCACATGAATTTTTTTGGTTGCTTATGACCCAGAGCGGGTTCGCGAATGCATCATATTTTGCTCGAATGTTTAAGCATGAACGCAAGGGAAGGAGGCATAGAGAAGGAGGACCCTAAATGAAGTTATTTATGCCCTTCAGAACTTCGTAGGAAGTAAAGGATCATAGATGGCACAGGGGAGTGCTATTCTATCAGGGGTTCAGAGGGGCCTTACATCCTATGCGTGGAGGCGATTGAACTTGACTAACTAATCTGGTGTGTACGAACTTGTCAAGCAGAAGCTACTCAAAAAATTTCCAGAGAATTAGTTTAATTGCTGGTTCGAACCTCTTGTGTTTTCCTGTCATTACATAGTTTAGCCCATTGGTTGTTCTTACTTGGTAAAACTGGCCATTGAAACCAATACATGACTTGAATTGAAATTTTAGTAAGAAAAAGAAACCACATCTACTAGCAGCTTTTAAAAATTCCTGCTTTTAAATAACCATCATATATGATGAAAACAACAAAAGTTGAGGGCCCAGTACAAGTGCATAGTACAACTACATACAGTCCCAGATATGGTGATATGCTTGTAACTGTTTACTACGAGCAATGGTGCAGATTTATGTAGATGAGACTGAGATGCTGGTTTCTAGTGGGCAGAGAGGATAAGCTGCTAGTCAATAGTACAGAAACGGTAATGGCCTCTCAGCTATATGGTCCAACAGTGCAATGAGAACATCAATACGTTATGCGGGAGATGTCTAAAGATTATTTACATTTAACTTTAGCTTGTCTCATTGGGAGTTATGACGATGCATATTGTTTTTTTTTGCAGAACTTGAGCATGGAGCGACCTGCTACTGCTAAAAGCTTACGAAAACTTAAGAGTAAGAAGTAAGAATTCATTGTTGTAGTGGTTTAATTGATGAAGGTTATCATTGTTTTGATTCTATGTTACAAGATTATCTCTTTAGACCACTAGCAGATCATTGCAGATGCATGCTTTCTCTTTTAAGCAGAGCATGGCAAATAGATGAAAACGACTTTATTAATAAAATACCAATAAAGCCTGATTTGGTGAGTTGGGCTGAATTCTTGGGGTGTCCTAAGTGTCACGAGAAAAATGCACCTTAGATCATATGCTTGATAAATTCTGGGCAGATAAGAAACAATTCTTAAACAAATAAAAAAAGGATTCAGTCAATTAACGATCATCTTCAGGAAGCCAAGTTGCTTGCTGCTTATGGAAGTCAGGCTTGTTTCAATAAATCAAGATAATGAATGATATTATTGGTTTAGTGGCTGTGTTTCCAGCTCAAGGATTATCCAGAAATAAGATTGCATAATCTCTGTCTCTCTAACTGCCAACTGTGGCATTCAAGAACCTTCCTTTCTAAAATTCTTCGTCAAGTATTCTGTTTGATCTCTCATAACCTGGGCATTACAGTTTGATATTTAAATTTTGGGGTGTCAAATCATTTCATGTTTGGGGTGTCACATCATTTCATGAAATCATACAAGAGTCTTGTTGGAGACTTTAATGCGTGTATAGGTCGATCTAGAACTTGAAAGTTCATGAAATCATACAAGAGTCTTGTTGGAGACTTTAATGCGTGTATAGGTCGATCTAGAACTTGAAAGTTCTATTTTAAACGAGCCACTTTTTGAAGGGAAATTTATTGACTTCCTAGACTTTGGCAAAAATGTCTTCTGGGGCGTGGGGTTCAATTCTCCAATCTCTTTTTTAGGTGCCTTACTGCAGCTGTTTAATCTAACTTTCACGAACAGCATACATAATGAATCTTTGTCACTTCATAGTAAATTCTATGTTCTATAGAATTTATCATAAATTCTATGCACTTTCAAATGCCAAGTATAATGATTTCAGACTTCAGTTTTGCTGATTTGTACTCAATTATAGGTCTTAGAACTCTTGTATTTCACCAGGGAACTACAGGTCTTTTGCCTTAACAGATTAAGAAAATCAAGGAATTGCATGCCTCCTATGTGGTGTAATAGAATCTTCTTCCCGTGATGGTCTGATGGCACTTTGGTTACAAATGGGATGCAAAGACATCCCATATTTTGATATGCCACCATATTATTAGAACATATTCTACTCGTCAGCGATTCGTACATAGTTCTCCATGCCCGATCTAGTAATTTATATCCTAAGATACCATATTGAACTACAGAAGAGATCATAACATAAGCACACACTTGTAACATGATGTGGCTTCTAAGATAATAGGGAAACACGAGAGTTGTTTTGAGAGTTGTTTTAATGCTAAAATTTTCGTATCATTTGACATCATTGTTGCTCAATGCTAACTTGAAGTTAGTTTGCATGTCAATTAACACCATGTGTAGGTTGTAGTGGATATAAGTTGTCACTTTCTGTTATGGCATCTCCACGATCAAATAATATTCCATCTCGGTTCTGCGGGGTCAAACATCCGCGTCTCCTTGTTCATTTGCCGAGGTTTTAGGCAATCAACTTGTCGAGCCGCGCTCAAAAATCGAGGACGAAAAAGGGGGTGTTTGCCATTGATCACGAACCGCCACCAAAAGCTAAGCAATGTCCTTGCTTGTTCGGTGTTCCTGGGAGAGGGACCGAGTGGTTAAAAGCGACAGACTACAAATCCTTTGAATAGAATATTCTACGTGGGTTTGAATTTGAATGGATGCATAGGCTTTCTATCATTTTACGAATACTAGCTCTTTATGGCTATAGATCCTCCCAATTCAAATTATAAACTTCCACGTTTTTAGTTTCGTATTGTGGGAGGGCCTTCTCGCAATGGTTGGGACTATGATTTTGATGTCATATTGTATATAGAAAAGGGTATATTTTGCCATGTTTGAGCAGCTTAATTGCATTTAGTGGTCACGTTGCTATTTTTGGTGTGTTTTTACTTTTTGCTATGATTGGAAAAGAAAAAGTATTTATGCGGTGTGGATAAAAGGACAAAAGGACGCGCTCCTTTCTATTTTTCTTGGGCGTCTTGCGAGCCCGAGCGTGCAATCGAGGCTCTGCAAATCCGATTGAAGGGCTCTTCATATTCTTGTGTTGAAGGGCATGCTTGGCATGTTCACAGTTGTTAAGCATGTGGCAAAAGCAGTGGCAAAAGGATTTGGATCGTTCGATTGTTGCCAAGCGTGGCAAAAAGATTGATTCCCCAGCACGAGCGGTGAGGCGATCCTATTGTTGGAAGTTTGGTACGTGTTGAGTGGGTGTGTTACGGCGATGGGCATAATTTAGGCCTCAATAGAGCTATATTTCACGCAAACTTAAACGGCAGGGTTAGATTAGGTGTGCCGACAAAGAGGCCTTGTAGATTGTGTCATCAACCACAAAACCACCTTTCCTACGTGGTTCAAAAGCTTTAATAAGGAGGTGGAGCAGATTTAGGCGAGAGTTAAACTGCATGTGCTAGTTTGTGAGCAAAGTTTGGTAGGTGTGCGAATAATAAGGCACAAAAGAAAGGCGTCACGATTAGCTAGTCTCAAAGATCTCTTGCAAAAATAATCGTCGAAACAAGTCAAGTAAGCACAAATCCACCCTTTAGGGTAAAAGCTCACCACCATGGGGTTGTCCTTGAGCAAGAGTTTTCAAAAGAAAGGAAATAAGCATAAAGTTAGCCACTACAAATCCTTTGTAGCAAAAACATAAATTTAAGGAAATAGGCTAGGCTTGGGATTTGGCTTAGATCTTCAATTGGGATAGACTAAACATACTAGTTGCTCCTTTTCTAACATTCAATTCCTTACAAAGATAAAGGTATCCCTTAATAAAAGCCTTACATGAATAACGTTCTTATATTTAGCCCAAGTCCCTTTTTAACATTAAAAAGTATCCCTTTTTTGCCCATAGATATAATAGATCGTACCTCATAGCTATAAAGATAGTTTACTATCTTTTCTAAAGATTCTTAGATTAGCTTATGGTTTATAACTTGTCCTATATTAGATAAAAATATCCCCAATGGTCTAGCTAAGGATAATTGTTAACTTAACTTATTGTATATTCTCTAAGATACTTGGGTCCAAGGGTTAATATAAACATCTATAGCTTTTCTTTCTCATACTCTTGCTCCGGCAACCCCACTCCCAGAAGCGCCACCATATCAATTCCTTCCCTTCTTGGGATTGATAAGTCCTCGATCAAAAATTATATGGCAAATTAATACAACCAAGTCCATGCTTGCAACTGCCTGTCGGAAATGCTCAAGTCCGACCCTTTAGGCTAAAATTTTCAAGTCCGACCCTTTAGGCTAAAATTTTCAGTCGACCCCTTTAGGCTAAAAACTTTCAAGTCGACCCTTTAGTCAAGTCCGGCCCTTTAGGCTAAAAATTTTCAAGTCGACCCTTTAGGCTAAAAACTTTCAAGTCCGACCCTTTAGGCTAAAAATTTTCAAGTCCAACTATTATCTTTTGCAAACATATTAGTTGCCTCGGGACTTTTACTATATATTACACAAAGAAAAAGAACACCTTATACTTCCACCTTGAATTTCCCTAAGGCAAATGTAACTCAAATATTCGTTTACCTTATAGCTACAAACGCCTAAAACTTAGGTTGCTCATATGCCAATAAGAAGGTAAGAATATCTCTCAAAATAATTCCATGCATGACAATTTCTATGTCCTGCGAAAAACTCAATCATGGCATTAGAACCTACAAACCAAACCAAATGGTATGGTTCTTTGGATTATACCAATAATTGCATGTATCGCCTACATGGGTTCATGTCTTACATATTAATAACCTAGAGAATTCAATGACAAATGGTATGTTTCTTTACTAACATATCCTCAAATGATTTTTCTTTCAACATACCACAGTAAGGCTTGAAGTGGTTTATCAATGGCTTCAAATGAAATGCAAATACTTATGAAGATCTAATCAATCACAACCTAGAGAGACACCATGGCACGACCTATTTCCATATTCATTAAACTTCTATACCAAGTTATGCTGTGCAATTATTTCATATTAACCAATCACTTCATGGTCCTATGATTTTCTCAGTTCTTCATAAGCTGGCTCATAACTAGGGATAATTGTTAACTTAACTTATTGTATATTCTCTAAGATACTTGGGTCCAAGGGTTAATATAAACATCTATAGCTTTCTTTCTCATACTCTTGCTCCCGACAACCACTCCCCCGAGCGCCACCATATCAAAAGCTCATAGGGGGTGCCAATCCTTGAGAAATTTCCCCAGACCAATTCCGATCTCTGTTTCTGTTCTGGCGCAGGTGGGCGCTTCTTATTCTAATCAGGACCTAGACTTCTGGGTTTGCATGCAGGTGGAGCAGGGGATTGGTTCCGGCAGGGTAGAGCAGGGGATGCCAGCAGGGCCTGCTGTTCAGAGGGCGAACGCAAAATAACTATGGTTTAAGCCCATACCTTCGGTCCATATTGTGGCAGGGGTGTTTTTGTCTGCACCATGGGTTTGAAAGTGACCTTAGAAAGTGGCAAAGAATTTTCCTGCCAAAAAGATGTTAGCCATTGATTTAGTATGATGCTCTGGATATGCTGGAGATCAATGGTTCATATTCAATCTTAAAAACAAATCCCATAAACCCTTATAGGTCATATATATTTATTTACAATAATATCATTTGAAAAAATATATTTATTTTTTCTTCATTGATAAAGAAAAGAAAGAAAAAGAAGAATTCATTGATTCTATGAAATCAAATTGGAAATATATCTTGCAATATTGGCCTCAGTTATTGGCCTCAGTTGGTCTTGGTTATCTTGCAATATTGGCCTCAGTTATCCGATTAGATATAGTTTTATTATGCTTTTGGAATAGAATTGAATTAAATAATATGATAACAAAAGGTATCGAGGTCATGAAAGTGTGAAAACAATGCAGAGTGTGAGCTTTATAGAGCATTATTTTAAAAGATATACCAAGACAACTTAAATTCACATGAATAGTGTAAGAAAAGGGCATGACGATTTACGAAATATGAATGAATTGAAGGGAAATTTGGTATAAACAAATCTAATGAGGAAAAAAATATAGCAGAGCATATGTTGGTGACAATGAGGTGAGTTAAATGTTCAAAATAAATGAAAGCACAAGGATTTGAACCTATGCGTGTAACTATCAAGCCTAATATGCGGCCATTAGGTTGCCACATTTCATAATGATTTTGAAGTTAAAGTATAATAATACAATGTTCAATATGTTCGATAGTTGCCTAGAAACCATATATTCTAAGTGTTCATTTGTTGTAAACTGGCCACTCGATAGAAGGCGCTCCAGTGATTTGTAAGGTATACATCTTTGCCAAAATGCAGGCAAAAAGGCCTATTCATGAAGAACTCAAAATAGGGTTATGAGGACGGATTAAAAAAGCTGGTTGGTTTTTATTAATAAAGCAATATCCTTAGCATTTTGTTAACAGAGCATTATCCTTAGCATTCGAAAGTTACAACTTCTTCCTTCTTCAATGAGGCAGAAATTCTTTGCAACATATGCCTTCAATACCAATTTGTGGTCATTAGCAGCAAAAGCATATTGGACTTGGTGAGAAGGCGGACGCGAAGGTTGCCATTTAAAAAACTCTCTTAAGAGGACAAAAAATTGCATTTTAGATCAACAGTCAGTATTTCATGGCCATTTCTCATGTGGAATCGAAAACCGTTATGGATTACAGTACATATAAATACATATAACTACTAGAGAGGATTTCCATCAAATGTTTGCAGGTTTCAAATTCACTTCCTCTGCTGCAGAGCTTCCGTTAAAGGAGTTTTAAGAAATTCGTTACAAGGCCAGATTATAACCACAAGAAACTAGTAAAATTGAAAGGGAAAGCTAGGCAGAGACTTGGGAAATACTTTTATCAGACAAACTTACCATCTCAATCTTGTAGATGCAACACCTTTTTCAATTTTTGGTGAGAGTAACCAGGATGAAAACGTGAACATTGACAGCTAGAGATATGGAGGCTAACAAAAGACAGACGAGAGAGGTGGCAATACTTGGTTTGTTTTCTATCAAACTTAAAGGCAAAGGACAAGTTCATTCCTTCCCAAATATGACCCTATGGAATTGATATTTGGTTAAGTTTAGTGGCTCAACCGCAAAAGACAGTATTTGCTAAATAAAACTATAGCTGGTTAGAGGAAGAAAATGGGAGCAATATGCCAGCATATGAAAGCTAGAGAATTTTCTTGCCAATACAAAAAACACACTGTAGAGGCTTCAACACGACACTCTTATTGTCATGGCCTAATTTTAGCCTTGAACGCTACTACGGTTAATACTACCAGAAAATTTCTGCCTGCAAAGAATTATAGATTGGAATACGGAAAATAGTAGGTGTTAAATATTCTTCATCTTAGACAAATAAAATGGAAAATAAAACACATCCAAAATAGGACCATCTGGACAACGCAGGTGTTTTCTCTCTTGATTTGAATAGTTCATAGCCAACTAAACTTAAGAATTACGACGCCTTAAAAATGGTGTAACTTGATGCCTTTAAAAGCTTGTAGAGGTATCTCTATAAGTGCATGAGGTGCTACTAATCTTGATGCCTTTTGCATGCCTCTGTTAATCATGCTTAAACTCAAACATTGGGACCGTATAAAATAGCTATGAATCTCTTGGAAGACATGCATATGCAACATAAGTGCATGAGGTGCTACTAATACGGAAAATAGTAGGTGTTAAATATTCTTCATCTTAGACAAATAAAATGGAAAATAAAACACATCCAAAATAGGACCATCTGGACAACGCAGGTGTTTTCTCTCTTGATTTGAATAGTTCATAGCCAACTAAACTTAAGAATTACGACGCCTTAAAAATGGTGTAACTTGATGCCTTTAAAAGCTTGTAGAGGTATCTCTATAAGTGCATGAGGTGCTACTAATCTTGATGCCTTTTGCATGCCTCTGTTAATCATGCTTAAACTCAAACATTGGGACCGTATAAAATAGCTATGAATCTCTTGGAAGACATGCATATGCAACATAATGGAGGAAGAACAATGGGATGGGAGAGGATAGTGGGGAAAGCCTTAAAAGAATAGCGAGATAGTGAGGAAAATTCGGCATTGCGGCTAGGGTAGGAAATGGACAAGGGGCCAAAAACATTGCTCTCTGACTATCCCGATGTGTAAAAGCCATGCCGGATTTGAAAAGAAAAGGGACTGGCAGAAAAAATTTATATTAAGAGCATCATAACACATAGTCTTATCATCATTATCTTATAGTCTTTCAAATCTTTTTATATACCACTACTGCCTAACAAAACTTGTGTGCCTTTGTCAAGGTTGCTTTTGTAATTCAAAGTTTTTCAGTGTTTTCCTTATGCTGATTGTTGTTGTACAATGAATAGTTGAAGTACAATGTTTGATCACATGCACATGGTTAATGTAAGTATGTAGGATTAGTGCTATATTTTAATGCATTTCTTTCAGGAGACAAAATAGATAAACAAGTCCTTGCCACGCCAAAGGATGCACACAGGATATGTATTCAACTGAGAAGAGAAAACTTACCATTATATAACTGGCATGATCAAGATCAAATATGGTGACCACACTTCACAATATTATCTTTTCCAGCGTAGGGGGTCTTGGTTTCACGATAACTCCATCCATCAACACCAAGACTTGTGCCACGTCGCATTGCAATTCCATCTATCCTGTAAAGAGGAAAAAGTTGCATATTCAAGCAAGAACAAGGAGACCTCGACGCCCCGAGGCTCCAGATCCTACAGACCATATTATATTTCAGGTAGGCATTGTCTAGTATATGCTTTGATAGTTTTCCTGCTATTCCCCTTCCCTTTAAAAATGTCCATGTGTGGCTACTTTCAACTAGTAATTTATCTAACCTTTTATAATCACAATTCTTTAACAGGGGTTTAATTGGGACTCACAAGCACATTACCCATGGTATGAAGAACTAAAGCAAAAAGCCCCCGAAATTGGTGCTGCAGGATTTACCGATTGTTGGTTTCCCCCTCCTACGCAGTCTGTTGACAAGCATGGTAATTTTAGTCACGTTACCTATTTCAAACTATGAATATTTGCGAGGATGTTGCAATTTAATTGAAGGATTAACTAAGATTATGCTGCAGGATACCTCCCATCTATGCTATACAATCTGGACAAGTCTAACTACGGGACTGCTGCACAACTGAAGGAACTCATTGATGCAATGCATAAAAATGGCGTTTGCTGCCTGGCAGACATTGTGATCAATCATCGAAGTGGATTTCTGCAAGACAAAGGAGGGCATTGGAATGTTTTCGAAGGAGGAACAACAGACAGAAGGCTTGATTGGGGTGCTTGGGCTATTGTAGACAATGACTGTTTTGATAGTGCTGGACAAGGAAAGCACGATAGCGGTGAAAGCTATGGTGCAGCACCAGATCTTGACCATTCCAGTAAACAAGTCCAGGATGAGCTTACTGATTGGATGAATTGGTTGAAAGCAGAAATTGGTTTTGATGGCTGGCGATTTGACTTTGTCAAAGGATATGCACCTCAATACACTAAACTGTGAGTGGGCCTTCTTACTGGATGCAACTCTTAAGCATTATAACATGCCTTCTTAAAGTAAGAAGTCTGCATATGAAAGAAACACAATATCCAGTAAACACTTACGCTGATAGCAATGTACATAGAAAATGCATGATGACAGATGAGTTTTTTTCTAAGTTGAAGCATTCAATATTTACGAATCCTCCACATAAATTCCAGTTTAATTCTATAGACAACGATTGATGACAATTGCACAAGATAGTGTTTGATAGTCAAACCCTCAGTACGCTGGGCTAACATCTCTTACTCTGATCTTTGGTTAAATTATTAGGTATTGTGAGAGAACACTTCCTACCTTTGCAATAGGTGAGTATTGGACGGTATGCAACTATGATTATGCTGGCCTATCATATGATCAAAGTAAGTAGTTGGAAAACCATTTATCTGCTTGGTGAAATTTTTACTTTAAAAGTTAAACTTCAAAATTGTGCAGATCAACATAGGCAAAAGCTATGTAATTGGATAGATGGCACTGATGGTTGGGCTTGTGCATTTGACTTCACAACGAAGGGCGTTCTCCAAGAAGCACTCCGAAATAATGAATATTGGCGTCTTATTGATCCACAGGGAAATGCACCGGGTCTCATAGGTGACAACCATGGTACATATCTTGTTTCAAGTCTCAAGCTGACTCTGAAACTCATTTTGTGATTAGGTTGGTATCCATTGAAAGCAGTGACTTTTGTTGATAACCATGATACTGGGTCATCACAACGGCATTGGATGTTCCCAGATGATAAAGTACTATTAGGATACGTCTATATTCTTACTCACCCTGGTATTCCATGTGTTGTAAGTACCATTTTTAGCTCTTGTTTGCAAGGACCTTTAACTTATACAAAAGTGCATAGAGAATAGAGTTTCACATTGAATAACAGATAAGGAAGCATGCATGATTTATTGCATATATGAGGAAATTTAGGAAGGGAAGCAGAAAATAATTTGCTAACTATAAGCTTCTGAATATGGTCATAGTATGCCTTTTTCATAGTCATTTTAGTTATCATTGCACATACGAAAGATGGTCAGTGTATAGAGCATTGGTAGAATTGCTCATATAGACCTTGGTGGTGGTGGTCACTTGGCATTGTGGAATCCCAAAATCATGGATTGACAAACAGGCTCATAATTAATCACACGTGACAATATTGACGATGCTGTTAACCGTGATTATAGGATTATTGTTTCATGAGCATTGACCCATCATATTTTGGATGGCATCACTCAGACTCGGTCCTAGGAATAATGAGTCATTGTGCATCAAGATAGGACGGACCTGTACATCATCCTTGATATTGAACTTGATGTGTAATAGTTGCAGTGGTGATAGTTTTCTTACTCATATTTGTTGTCGCTATGCTTGATTTGGATGTCATTGTAATCTATATCATATAGATTCATGGTTATGGTGGTCTTTTCCTATTTCATTTTTGTGAATATAAGCAGACAAATTCCTTTTTTTTTTTTCTTTTTTTTTTTGGGAGGCAAGCTAGGTTTTATATTCATAGAAATAACTTACATCATCATCAAGTATACTTCAAGAGGCATACTAAAAAGTTTCATATCAGGTACACGTTCCTTATAATAAGCAGACAAATTCTACCTACTGTATATGCCATTAATAATTTTCTTCTATTTTGCTAACCTAAACTAGCTTCTCTTATTTGATTTAGAGTGTTTGCATGTCAATTTCATTAGAGCAAGAGTTGGTTAATGATATTGGCTTCATGGTGTCAGTTACTCTTATTTGCGATGCAGTTTAGATAACAATATTCCTTGACAAACAGTGTTTTTTACACTTTGCAGTTTTATGATCACTATTTTTTCTGGGGAATCAAAGATCAAATAGACAAATTAATTTTGTTAAGAAGGCGCAATCAGATAAATGCTACTAGCAAGCTAAAAATCATTGCAGCATATCATGATATGTATGTCGCCACTGTGGATGATCGGCTCACCATAAAAATGGGTTCTAGGTATAATATAAATATTTGAACGGCTTCCTTTGGTTAATCTCTTTCTCATTTTGCTTTCGCTCTTCCATATTACAGGTTTGACATGGGCTTGTTTGTGCCAAACCCTTCGGCATGGAATATTGTTATGATAGGACAAGATTTTGCTGTTTGGGAAAATGTATGCACCCTGCCACCAAAGAACACACCAACAGTGTTGGTTGAAGGAGCAAACTAAGTCGTTTGCTGATCTGGCGCATGCAATGTCTAGCTAATGTGCTTCTTCAATATATGGTTTGAGAAATTCAAATAAAAGGTGTTCTTATAGCAACCAAAACATTTTGTGTCTAATTTTATAGTTGTGATCTTATTTACTTAGAAATCAAATCTTACATGATAAAATCACTTATTCTTCTTCATTTTTGTGTATTATATTGAATAGTTTTGCTATTTCTAGGCCGTCATTTCAAGACGTTTCAAGAATTACAAAAGCTTGGCTGATTTACCTTGCTTATAGGGAAAGAGTAGAGTACATACGAGGGACTCATCTTAAAAACTGCACAAGGTCAACCTAGATTTTTAAGAAAAGACCTCTTATGTCTATAACTTTTTGCAGTATATAGTAGTGGATATTATGGATACTCTAACATAGTGGATATGGTAGCGTTTTCATTAACTTGCTTTATTGCAATAGTTGTTCGCACTCAATAATGCAATATGTAAAAAGAAAGAAAGAGCATTTTTGACATCTACTGAACACATAACCAAGCAATGTTGTGAGAGATTTCGATGAAAGGGAGAGGTTTATGTAAAAAGAAAGAAAGGCATTTTAGTATAACAAAAACACAACCAAACAATACTTGGTGAAAGAGATTTCAATAAAAGAGGTGTATGGGTAAAACTTTAGCCACAAGTAAAAGAGGGTATTGTTTTTGTATTTTGGTGATCAATGTTCACCCACCAATGGAATTGAATTGATTCGATTGTTCACCGAGACCAAGAGATCTAATGGAGCGAGCTTAGAAAAGGTTTAATTTATAAACGATCTCATAAGCTATTGTTTGCATCTTCCTCAAATGTTTTTATGTGTATACAACGTGCTAGGTAAGGGATGAAAATTGTTTTGAAAATCGTTTTGTGACAGGTTAAAATTAGCTACAAATACTTTCAATTTGGCCAAATTGCCCTTGATGTCTTTGGATATGGCAGACATATGAGACTTGAGAGATCTTGGTTGAGTTCGCTCATGGTTCTACAAAATGAAACCACTTGATTTACTCTATTAAAAAGAGGAAGCTTGAACCAAAATAAAATAAAATTGGTCCCTTCTTTCATTATTTTTCCCTGCCCCTGTTTTTCAAGTTAGAGAAGATTTTGGAGCGCCATGCAACCTATTATGCAGCACTGAGTGGTGCTACTCTCTGTTTCCTAATTCCTTCCAGGCAGCAAAAACGACCAGGACATCAAGGGCAGTAGCAAATCCGGCATCAAGACAGGGGCATGGCAGTAGCAAAGTCATATCACCTTGCAAATGCAACACGTGGGTTCTTGTTTTCATTTGCTTTAGATTGATTTTGGTTGTGGATTAGTAAATCCTTGTATAGCCTGATCCAAGTAAATATAGCCAAGGCCTCTTTGATTTGGTTTGTTTTCAGTTGGATTATTTAATGTTTAATTTTGGGTTACAGTATGCAAATTCTTGGGAGGTGGGCTGATAGAATACTCTTGATTCTACTATTAGATGTACCATTTTGAGGCTTAGATGGGAGATCTATGGAGAGGGGCAGAGGAGCAGACGATTATGGAGATCGCTTTTTCAAGATTTCAAGCTCTAGCTATGGCACAAAGGAGAAAATAGATTCACATTCTTGGGTTACCGAGCTTGCACAGAACCCTAGCATTTTGGCCGGGGCTTTGGGGCCTTTTTGTTTATGGCTTTGTTCACGTGGCTACTATATGTCTTGGTTCGAGCCTTGAGAACTGTCAAAGGCAATACTCTCGTCTCTGGTGCAGACTGAAGGGTAAGGGTTTAGGTTTGGATTTGGGTTTGGGTTTGGGTCTAGGATCTTCTTGCTCAAGGTATGCTTCCTGCAAGTCAGCATTTATATAAATATGTTCCATGGACAAATCGTGTTAATTACTTCATTGCTCCTACAAGGAGTTTAGGCGAGATTTTTCCTTAGGTTCAAATCGTAGTTCAGACTTTAGGGATCAATAGAATTTTGAGAATTTGTGGCATATTAGTACAATGCCAAAGGAATCAATGTTGTTACTTGTGTGCCTCTTATGAGTGACCTATTGTATATCAAGTTGGCAAGGCAGAGGAACAAATTGATCAATTAAGGTGGTTTTTTGGAAAGATGAGAAATTATTGAATAGCATAACGACCAACAGGTTTGTGGTTGGTTCTTGAGTAGGAACAGAAGAGTTATAAGGGCAACCCACAGTGCGTAAACACATCTTTTTGCTACTTATTTACAAATACTGGTTCTTGAAGATGTATTACACAGCATGACATGCTACTTTGCACAACCTATTTCGATATTGGCTTGTATGCCTTTGGTCCTAAGGTCCAAATCATCATGGCATTCTTATTTTGCCAAGTCCGTCATGGCTCCTAAGTCTCTACCCCTTTTTTCTTTTAAAGAGGTGTAAACAGAGCAACATCCCTGATCATCTATCATAATAAGTAGACAATAGTTCTAATCTAGTTAACCTATTCATACATAATACAAGGGTAATGTTTTTTTGTTACTCCCGCTTTAGGATTAATGTCAATGAGCATCTAACGCTAAAACAAAGGGGGAATTTGGCTTAATTTCACAGTTAAGCCAAGATCAACATGCTATTTTATGATAACCTGATCCATGAGCTCCATCGCCACTCTGAGATCCTGACGTGCCGAAAACCCTACTAGGCAATGCCGCTGCAGTAGCATCTTAGTAGCATCTTAGGTACGCAAGCCGTCTTGAGCTCTGAAGCCTCCTTCTCCCTGGCGCTACTCCAAACGGACTCCTGGAGCTCTTCCAACCCGCAAATGATGTTGAACCTAAAAGGTTTAGGGTTTAGGGTTTAGGGTCCCTCATTTTATAGCAATTGGGCTATTATGCGTGTCATGAATAATCAAACTCCTTACCCTTGATGACTTTTAAATGCATAGGTTGTCTTTGAAGTACAATAGGTTATCTTCCTTCTTATAATGTTCGAAGGTTTTCTTTTCCTTATCCGTTCTTGCATTTCTAGAACTGCTTGCCCACTTCTATAAAATCCATTTTGTGAAAGGATGCTGAAACAAGGTATCTGCAACCACATTGAGCTTTTCTAGTTTGTATGTTATCTCGAAATTGTACTCTTCTAAGAATTCCATGCATCTATGCTACCTCACATTGAGGTGTGGCTGCATGAATATATACTAGAGGTTCTGATTGTCAGTGTCCAATAAGAACCTTCTTCTCAGCAAATAATGCCTCCATATTCTTAAAGCTCCCACTACTACTAGGAGCTCTTGATCATGTGTCAGATAGTGTGTTTCAATGTCATTCATCTTCTGGGAGTCGTAAGCGACTCCTCTTTCTTCTTGCATAAGAATTCCGTTGGTTACAATCTTTCTTGCCTCTGTCACCACCAATTTATCCTTAGGATTCTTTGAGCATATCGAAGTATTCTTGGTCCAAAGTTCCTTCCAATCTTTGACCTTATCGTTTTGGTGAGGTTCGCAAGCGGAGTAGCAACTTTCGCAAAGTCCTTCACGAACTTTTTGTAGTAGCCAGCTAAACCAAGGAAGCTCCTCACATTATGGATGTTCTTCGAGATTGGCTATTCTACTACTGCTTGGCTCTTTCCCGATCAGTAGAAATTCCTTCCGATGAAATAATATGACCCAAGTATTGAACTTTATTTGTTGCAAAGTGACACTTGTAAAGTTTTACATAGAGTCGATGCCTCCTTAACTTCTCGAGGACTCTTCCTAAGTTACTAACATGGCTCTCTAGTGTTTTACTATATACTATAATATCGTCAAAGAAAAAGATTATGAATTCATCTAAAAACTTTCTAAAGACATTGCTGGCGCATTCGATAAGCCAAATGGCATTACATTGAATTGATAATGGCTATATTTTTTTCTAAAGGCCATCTTATGAACATCCTCCTTCTTCATTTTGATTCGATAATAACTCAATCGCAAGTCAATCTTGGAGAAGAACTTCTCTCCCTGGAGCTGATCCATGAGATCACCTGCTCTAGGCCAGGTACACCTATTCTTAATGGTGTATTCATTTAATTGACGATAGTCAATGCACATCCTTAAGCTTCCATCTTTCTTCTTAATGAATAGGATAGGCGCTCTAAAGGGAGCTATGTCATATGAACTCTAAGTCTAGGAGTTATTAAATTGGCTTCTTTAACTCTGCCAATTCAGGAATGTTCATCATGTATGGCGCCTTACTAATGGGCTTAGTGTCTGTTGCAAGTGCAATATCACATTCTGCTCTCCTATACGGCAGAAGCTCTTTGGTTTCATCTGGAAATCAGCATGGAACTCTCTAATTAGCCTTGCTACTTGCTTGAGAAGCTTGCTCAAAGTCTCCTCTTGGTGTTGCCTTTGTTATCAAGATCTATTGATGTCTACTTGAAGACATATGCCACTTCATCTCTCTTTATGCACTTAAGTAACTTTTCACTTGTCATGCATTGCATTATCAGGGTTAGCTTTTCACCTTTGATCTCCACTTTCTTTCCTTTGGGAGCAGTTGATATTGGCTTCCTCCTGCCACAATCAATCAATGCTCTAGCCGATATTAGGTATCTTATCCCAGCAATAAGGATATAATGCCTAATATTCAATCCTCACCACATAAATCCACTGAGATAACCGCCAATTCTATATTGAGGTTCAACCTCTTGCCGTCTGTGTGGCAAATTGCGCCACTTGCCATTATGACTGGTCTAGAAGTTAGATTTCAAAGTCTTTTTCTTAATCAACTCTATTAGCCTAGGAGAGGCAAAATTGTAAGTGCTCCCCATATAAATAAGGATGACAATAGGCTTGCTAGCTATTTTACCGACCATTGAGATTACGTCGTATTGACTCTCGGCGCTCTCAAATTCTATTGCAGCAAAGATGCGACACTCACCTTCAAAGAAATATTACGGTGAGTTGTTGTTCCTCTGTCAGATTTTCACATCCCGTTTCCATCATAGATGACCCCATAACAAATGCAAATTGGAAGCATATGAAGCCGAGCTTTTCCTTATGCATTCATCGTGCTTTTTCTTTGGGATTGATTCTAGAAATTGCCTCATGGTTTTTGAGTAGTTGGATTCTTAAATGGAAGCTATAAGTCTGCGCTTCTTCATGGGAAAATGGGTGTACAAGTACTGGTGTGGACTTCTCGTGAGCCTAGGATTGACTTGCTGCTGATAGTGTGCCAGCTAAACGTGCGTTAGAGCATCTGCATCCCAAAGCTTGCGAAGGAAAGTAGCATTTAGGTACAATTTAAGTGCCTTGTGATCTTTCTTTATCCTTACACGTACGCATCTGTTTGCTTGTACACCCCAGCGTGAGAACCACTGAGCTTGCTTGTCCTTCCAGCAGGCTTTGAGGCGTTGTCGCCATGGTCAAAGCAAAGTTGGGCAAACGTGTATCACCCATAGTGACCACCTTCTGGAAGTAAATGATATGGCATTCCAATGCTGTCCGTTAAAGGGGTAGAAACCCTGTGTCTTGGAGTAGGAACTGGTATGGAACTGTGGACTTTACCCCAAAGGCTCGTGTCAAGAATGCTTTACGCACAGCGAGGGTCATTCGGTGTTGAGGGATATCAGGACCTCACATACGCCCCATATAAGAGGACGGGTGCGACCAAGGCCCGAAACAAGTCAATGAGGCCCGGGCATACAACTCTATCTTGTGGGCATTTGTTGCATGGCATATAGTGCTTTCCAACCCCAGAAGTGACCCGCAACGATGGCGGCATCGATTGGGTGGTAGCGAGAGAACTTCGATCCCCAAGTACTTGTAGGTGAGAGCCACCTCTACATCTTGTCCACTGGTAAGTGAATGGGGAAGCCTTGGCTGATGGGATGATGAAACTAGCGACACCTAATTTTGGCCAAGTTAACTTCGCATGCGGTGAATCGGTAAAAGTGTCAAAAGCATCGGTGGCGTTGCATGTCCTACGGGTATAGGCCAAGAGATGACATCGTCGTATATGAGTTGCGGATTGTGTGATGCATGAGATGGCGCTGCACCTCCATGATCGAGAGCCAATCTTCGGTGGTCAATGTATAGGCCAAAAGTGTGTGTGGGAGATGGGGCAACCACGGCGCCTCAATACTCGCGATTACCGGTTGTCACGGCGATGTGATATGGCACGAACATGCCTCATATAGCCTATATCTTGCATTACGCAAGTCAAGGAGGGTCCCGGTACTTTGATGCGTCCCATAACTTGTCGGGGCATTGTGTCAAAAGCTTTTGCGAAATCCCGCAGAAAGCGGCGAGGTTTTGTCGGTGATTCTGCTATCCTCAATCAAATGCGTAGAGTGAAGATATGATCAATGGTGGAATGCGGCAGAAAGCTTTGCTTGTGTGAGCTTCGCACATCGCCTCCTCTGCCCATATTGTTAGCCCATTTGCTCAAGGATGCTAGCCAACAATTTTGCAAAGAGAAGTGACCATAATAGTCACGATAGTTGGTGGGTATTGAGGGTCCAGCTGCCTTGTATATGGGCACAACTCGCTAGTGGTCCTTTGTGGAGGGAAGCCTTCTTACAATGCTTTATTGAATAATGTCATTGAGGCCAGGCACTAGTGGAGGCCCAACCCATTTGAAGTTAAAGATGCGCATGCCATCTAAATCTGCGCGCCTTCCCATTAGCTAGGCGTTGTAGAGCATGATGACATCCCCTCTGTGATGACCAAAGCCATGCCTATCGTGCATGGTGTCCAGACCCCAGAGCATGTTGCAAGTACTTTACCCATTGCTCAGGGTGATGTTCCTGTGGGTTGTGTAGTCTTGCTCAAGACCCTTCTCCATGTCTTTGGGTGCCGATCCGGGGAGACCAAACATCACATTCTTGATGCTCTGCGAGGTATCGACTTTCTTGTTCTTGAGGAAGGGGCGGTATTGGTGATGGCTTTGTGGGGGGGGTGGGATCGATGACTTACCCGAGTTAGTGTTTGAGCTCAGAGCACTCATCATCGAACCATCCATTTGCGAGGCCCGAAGGTGGCGGCGCCCGAGGTTCTCCGTGGCGGCCTCTCCCAAAGCATCTCTCGGTGTCGAGAATGGGTCGACTAAACATATTCTTTGTTGAAGTGTGGGAAGTTCGCGGCCGAGCCCAGCGAGATCATGCTCAAGCGGTGGACATAGGTCCTGCGGTCATAGTCGAGCGCACAGGGCACAGGGTGTTGGCGATGGATGCATGGGGAGCTTGCCAATGGAGATGCCGCGAAGAGGGGCTGGTGAAGTGCGAATCCACTTCCTGCGTCGGGAGTAATGCATTTGCAATGGAAAAATGGGTAACCAGGTGCAGATCCCGTTCCTCAACCATCAGATAATCCACCACACTGGAACCGCCCCCTTGGTTCTCCTGTGTACAAGTGCAGCGGCCAGAAGACGGCCATTGTGCCAACCCATTACAAATAACCAAGTCAAAGATACTACCCAGCAACAACAACTGCCTGCCATAGCACAAAATATGGTTGTCGTCTGATATCCTTGACCAAGCTACCTCTGCGGGGTTCAATTGCAAGACGTCCCCTGCCAGGGGCTCAAATTTTGGGACCTGCTCGACTCTTGTGAGTGCATTAAAGTCGCAAAGCAACATAACCTTGCCCAACTGTTTGTGCTGCTGTATGTCATCATATAGATCAACATAGGGCTCCAATCTATGCACACCCGAATGGGTGTTATAAAAGTTGCTCTCGGCATGTAGAAAGTAGCATCTTTGCTATGAAGGCGGATCTTTGCTTTGTCATCTTTGCCGCCCACCCACAAGTAGCGATTGTACTGTCTATTTTGTCTGCGGCGGAGGTGGTGCCCCAAGGTTACCGCGATAGTAGCGAGCAACCCGCCCATGCCCTAAACATGCATTGCACTCATTGAACATCGAAAAATGCAAATAGTCTAGGAGGTTTGGCGCGGTCGTACCCTGCATGTTCCCATGTTTCCATGAGGAAAATGAGATCCATATCACGGTGCAATAGAGTTGAGACTCTCCCCTTTCTACCAAAGGAAGCGAAGGTTTCAAGATACCATCCAGGAAACAGTTCCTATTTGTTGGCATTTGATGTAGGCCTTTCGATGATGATTTCGATTAAGGGGGGGCGGTGTCGCGGTGCTGGCGATAATTACGGGGAGCAATTGGGCGGCCGGGGGCGAGGAAGTGCGATAGGGGAATGCGGTGGCGGTGGCGAGGAGTGGCGGTAGCGGCGCATTACATCGGTGACCTCGGTGGTCCGGCCTAAAAATGCAAAAGCTTGCCTCGGACCCGGGCTGCGCGCCCCTCGATGGCGAGCGTCCACGACTTGAGCATTTCTTTGCCGTGGGACTCCTATTGCATCGGAGTTAGATTCTGGTCGACATACAGGGTAGTCCCCTTCAATTGCCTACCTTGGCGCAAAATTGCCTCTTGCACTCGCATGTCTCCCAATTTGTGGGGAAAATTCTAATTTCAAAACTAAAATTCAAATTCCTATTCTTTGGCACCTTGTTGTTCTTTGCCTACGTCATGTTCTTTGGCTCCCTGCTGCAAGCTCCAATCCATTGTGGATATGGATGTCAACGAGGTAACTGTCCACAAACCGGCATTTCAGACAGAAGAAAACGAAGAAGAACCAAGGAAGAAGAAATGCTAAAAAAAAACGCCAGAGGAAAAGAAGAAGAGAGAAAAGATTGGAGCTTGCAGAATTGGCAGAAGGAACCGGTTCATCAAGAAGTGCAAGTAGTAAACGATGTATTGTCCTTAATTTGCTAACGTCTTTCCATAAACAGACCAAAAGAATTGAGGATAGCATGAAGAAAGAAATTTTACTGGAGTTTTTGAGGGATAAAACATTGAAAAAATTTATAGGTGAAGAATTAAAGGATTTGGAAGCCAAGAGCATCGTCATTAGGAGCTTCTGGGACTCTATGCAGACTGTGAAACTCTCTACCAGCAATGACTGCCTAGCAGCCAAGAATAGTTGTATTGCAACGTGTACCACGCCATGTAGATTCTGAAACAAGTGACAAAATCAGCCAGAGATATCTTGGAAAGGTATTAGGTGTTCATCCAAGAAACCTGCAAAAGGCAAAGAAAAAGAGGGCAGAGATCGATTATAATGGTGGGAAATGGGTTTCTTATAAGAGGGCTAAAAGATTCAATGGAATTTCAGATGAACAGATAGAAAAGATTCAAAATTTTTGGATTGAGAACACTAGAGTGTCTCCTAACACAAAGGATGTTAGAACTAGAAGATTGAAGAGAAATGTAAGAGAACATGCTGCCCACTATCTGGAGGAATCACATGTTAGTTTATAGATTCTGTTATTCACGTTTTCTTAGTTATGGTGCATGTGGTGGTTATTGTGTTGTACAGTGATTGTGGTGTATTGTATGTGTGTGTAGTTGACTCTGAAATACAGCTAAATAATATTTAATGTTGGGAATATTAGAACATGACAGAATTGACAGCTCCAACAATTCGTTCCAGCAATTGGGCAGCAGGGGCAGAAGCCAATAGAAGGCCAAAGGTCCTAGTTTCGTCATGCCTAGATGCCTGAAAGTAGATGACGGAAAAAACAAATTAAAGAACCAAAGCTATATGAATTTGACCTTTGCTGCATTGATCTCACCAAAGGCCACCATTAATCTACCGATTTTGAACTCTGGGCCTGCTAAACTAATTGAGGCCCGCATGATTCGATGCATTATTCTGTCATGTTATTGCAGGGATTTTCTTTACAGTTGGGCGACCCAGTCTGCCCGGCTTGTTGCCTTCATTAAGCCTATGGCAATTTCGACTTAAGAATTGGCTCCGAGTATCGTAAAGTTGGCTTCTAAACTTTTGTAACGTTGCTCAGGCGTTGTCTGCCAACACACCTCAGGTCTCCGTTGCAAAACCAACGAAATCAAACTGGCCGCTTCCCATCTCATCCACATGGCCATGCCGACACCTGCACAGAACCAAATTAGAATGGAGCTCCCTGACCGCCATATGCCCAGGCCGCATGGGCGCTCCTATCCGCCGCTCCATCTTAGGAAAAAAAAAATATTGCTGCTTGCCACAACCCAGATGCCAGCATCAGCTTCATACGTCTTTCGATACGAATACTAGGTAAAACCTTTACAAATCTTTATTATAAAAATACGGTCTTTGATTGGAGTTGGACACACATTATGAGAGGAAGGCCTTGTTTAATGAAAGGGAATTTATTGAAATCTTTTTTTCTTGTGGAAATTTCATTTCTTTGCCTCGTCTTGCTTACCTTCCTCTGCGTCTATGGGGGCAGGCCTTTCTTCTTCCTTCTTCGTCCTCCGGCGCCTCCCATCGCCATCGTCTTTTCCTCTCTAATTCCCTTAACCCACTCCCTATTTCCTTCGATCTGCCACTTTTCCTCGTTTTCTCCTCCTGCTTCGTATTATATGCTTTCAGGAAACCAACCCATCCTTTTTCCCTGGAGTTTGTGTACATTTGTTCTTATAATGGTAGCTGTCTAAAGGGCGCGATTCAAGATTAATGGCCAGCATGTACCCAGGTAGGAGCTGCCCGTCCCTGATTTTTTAGGGTTTCAGTTTTGGTGAAAATCGAGTTCCTGGAGATCTTAAAGGTGGATGTCTCAGCCTCGTGTCACAATTACTTACGGGAAAAGTGGTGAGGTCAGAAATTCTTTTGCATTAGCTTGTTTTATTCTGAATTATGTGTTGGAAATGAGTGATTCGATGGGCTTGATATGTTTTATTTGCTTATTCGCATTCTTATTGGAAAAATCTCACTTGTGTCTGACTGAAGGGTTAATTGTATAACTTGGGCTATCCTTGAATGCGTCAGCTTCAGTCACGATGGGCTTCCTGGTCTGCATTGACAAACTCCCTGAAGTTTTTAGTGGGTACCTTGGCTTATTGCTTGTGTTCTAGGGTTGTACTGTGTTCGCTTTCTTTTATTGGTGTAGACGGAGAGGCAGCTTTCTGAAAACTTGAATTTTGTGCATTGTAGGTTGAACGAAGATCAGTGATATCTACGGAAATGTATTCAGATCGTCTTAGTGTAGCTGGTAGTAATAGGAAATGGTCTATAAAAGACCGGCTTGGAGGAAATATTGATCACACTTTTGCTGGACGTCAGACTCTTGGCAAACGGTAAGAGCTTTTTCCACATGCAACATTGGAAACAGAAATGCATTGTTTTATTATGTCATGTCAGCAGTTTATGATTCTGCAGTAGTTGCCAGTTTCTTTTTGTGCAGCCTATCTTCATGGATGTACTCCTTATGGCAAATTTTTCTTTTATTGCTAAGTTTTTTTTCCCTTTCTGGAGAAGTTTGAATGGTAACTGTAGGATTATTCCGAAATTATGGTGAGTCATGTGGTAGAAATACATATTGAAGAGTCATTAAAAAGCGATCATAGATCCTGCCTCTGACAATGATTTTGTTGACCTTGAATTGGTATCAGCCTTTGGGAACACTGAAGTGTTTCTTTTATTTGACATTGGCCATGAAAGCAGTAGGATGTATAATTTGAAAATCAGAGTGCTGGGTCCTGATTTTTATCCAAGTAATATTTGTGCAAGCTGTACCATTCTGTCTTTCCCCATCTCTTTACAACAGCCAGCACATGATTTCCTTATCTTTGTCCTATTTCTCTTCATAATAACATTTGGCTTTTTCTTAGAAGCCAGTACTGGACAGTTCTCTCGCACTCTGCATAGAAAATGATTCGTTATTTATTGTTTCTTTGGTTCTTTTTTTTTAGTCAAACCTCAGATATTGGATGCTTTTAACAATTTCCATGCTTCTTATTATTATATGAAATAGCAGGAGGAATGGGGGTAGTAATAGTCCCTTTGTTCTGTTTGTGTTGAAATAGTCTATTGATGAACTATGTTTTTTTTCTTCAAGTGATCAGTTTCTTGGTTTCTCCAGTCAACGGCAAGATGATGGAAAGTGGAAGCATGACATGTATGATGATGACGATGGAAGTGAGCATGAGCTACGAAGTATCCTTATTCTAAACATGATGATTTGTCCTTATAGTTAAAGGACTCGTGCATTTTGTTAATCATATTTATAAGATTCTAGCTCGTCTTTCCTTAATTTCTATTAGGTAGGCAAAATGGTTCAGAAGATCTGCGTTACACGCTTACGAGAATTAGGAGAGAACAAAGTGGCAATGGTTCAACAGGTGGAGGTGTTAAAGATTTGAGGGAGAAGCTTTCTGGGCCAATTCCATCCCCTGCGCCCCCACAAAGTGATGACATGAGAAGGAGCAGTGATGATTTGAGACGGAAGGATGAGATGAGACGTCGCTTATCCTCAGTTGTTCGTGGGAATTCTGCACCGGCACCAGCGCCTGTTTCAACACAAGCTCCAGCTCCTCCAGTTGTAACTAGGCCACCTGCTGCTTCCCGCAGTATTCCTGCTCCAAAACCTCAAGCGGTTAGTATTATCATGTCTTTAATCTAATGTTTATCCTTTGATGATCAACTTGTGGTCTTCAAGATAAGCTTCATCAGTAGTTGCCAATGGGCACGTCATTGATAGATACGGAAAGACATAAAGACATTATTCAACACATTATCCTAGATATTTCTTACTGCAGCTCTAGGCATCTTTAATATTTGCTGGAATATACTAAAATGCGTCATTGGGAGATTAGGAATAAGAATAAACATCTTTGTTTACTCTGGCTCTGGACATCTTTGTAGTATTTGTTCTAGAAGATGACTTGTTACAGTCAGTCAGCTATGTGATTATTATTTTATTTGGTTGGAAGAATGAGGAATTCCAAACTGGCTTTTTGTCTTCTGTTCAGGTTGAGGAACAGACCGTTGCAACCATCCTACATTCCCTGGGTTTGAGCAAATATCTGATAACATTTCAGGCAGAAGAGGTACCTGTTTTTTTTTATTTGTTGGGTAGGTATTTTTTCTTTATTATTAAAATTTTCTGGCATTGAAATATAGGTTGATATGGCTGCCTTAAGGCACATGGGGGATGAAGATCTCAAAGAGCTGGGGATTCCAATGGTAAATATTCAAGTTTCCTCATGTTCCTGTTAGAAGGGGTTTTGAATGTGAACACTTTTTATTTCCTTCAGGGACCCAGGAAAAAGATCCTCCTTGCACTTAATGCAAGGTAGCTGCCATTGTTGATGAACCTGTGCTTTATGTAATTTTCTTTGGAATTCTGCAAGTTTAAGCATCACATGGAGCTGAGAGAAATTCATACTAAGCGTTTTGTGGTGTCATAGTGCTTTAATAGTACTGATACTGCAAGATGTTTGTAATGTGAACGTTCCAAGTTCTTTTGGCTGCGTAACAACTGGTGCAAGATTGCAGCGTATTTCTATTGGACATTTGCAATTTTATGTAACATGCAAAGCGGCCATAACAACATAAATTCTGATGTTGCAACTCTTATTCATCTCCTAAATTAAATATGCTAAAAACTACTGTTTATATTCATGAAGTGAGCTGTTAGTGATGGTTATTGTTTTATATAATGCAACGCATGTGCAAGTTCCACTTCTGATGCCTGCAATGCTCCTCAAACTGTCAATTTAGCTCAAAGCAAAACGGCTTGAGGTTCAATTTCCATGTATCGATATCACTACAAAATAAAAATGTGGTCGTTGATGTTTGCTAGAGTCCAGTCTTCTGGCGCTATCTTGTACCTCCCTACACATCAGTGGAAGTAGGGTAGATTTGTTTTGCTTGAACGGCTGCGCAGGTTCTGGTTTACGATTTACTTACATACGGAGTGCTGTATATATTGGATGCGGCCATGTTATAGCCAGGGGCATATTCATAGTATATCCGTGTGTTTGACATGTTATAGCCATGCCTTGTGAACTTAGCAGATTTTGTGCCATTTAAGGCTGGCTATAACATGCCCACGTCCAACATTTACAGCGATGGTTTGGTTAAGGTTATGATTGCCATGGTTTTTGGTCAGGTTTTGTTTTAAGGTTCGTCAAGCTCTGTAGTCTTTGACGCGACAGTTATTCAATGATTTCAAGAAGTTGACAAAATGATCAAAATGAATTCCTACTCAAATTTTTGGAGTAGCAATTAAAAAACAGGGTAAAGACTCTTCGGATCTTGCAAGATCTTTGCCAGATCTTTAAAACTTTGCAGAACTTGGAGAAACTCTGCAAGAACTATAGTCTGGTCTTGTAAAAACTCCTAAAACGTTGCTTGATCTTCAAAAAACCCGTAAAAATATGTTTATGCAAAGTGGATCCCCTAAACTCCGTTTCTGCAAAACCGTCTGCCCTATTTCTACTTTCTAGGGGAATAGAGGATCCACTTTTGCAGTTGACCTGATTCCAGGTGATCCATATCAAGTTTTTCGGACCTTGAGTTGGAGCTTTACTCCTTGATTTTCACTATTGGTGGTTGCTTGTGGAAGATGCCTATGCCCGTGTCTGATATCTATTTGTTCTTACATGTATTGTTTCTTTGTTTTGTTGTTGTATTGTTGATGCAAGATGAATTCTATATTGATCCCTTCTAGCATACCAGAGACTAGTGCGCCTCTTAGTACTTCTGATCAGGAGTACTAAGAGTAAAGATGAATAATACGTATGTTGTGCTTCCTTGTTGGCTTATGTTTATTTTTTATGTTATTTGTTGCTATAGGTTTTGGTGGGTGACCTAAGAGGGCAATTTTTCGTTGCATTTTGATGTAGAGATGGTGTCATGCGGGTGATGGAGGCTTTTTTTTTTTTTTTTTTTTTTTTTTCTGAAGAACGTGTTGGCACTTTAAGTTTTAAGGTAAGAAATAGAAATTAGAAATTAGAAATTAGAAATAATGCACGCCGCATGTGCATGCCAAAAATGTAACTTGAAAATCAAAGGGCCACATGAAGAAAACAGGCCCCTTTTGGCTTTATGACCCAAAAAAAGGGAAAAAAAGAAACTAGGCTTGGGGCAAAGTGTTGAGCGGGGTCTTTGGGCCAATGATAAGTAGGAGGGTATCGAATTAAGAATGCGTTAAGAAAAATTCCTAGTATGTTTGGTGGCTTTCCATTTATGAAAACCAAGGGATGACTTCAAGTCTGGTACATGGATTTTTGCCCATTTGTGAATTGCACATGGAAGAAGAAGATACATCTTTGAATTTCTTATTTTAGATCCTTATTTTTTAAAAATTTTGGGCATATGCATGCTATATTGTACCATAAAAAATTATTTTAGGATCATAAAACTACTAAAAAAGTGCCTAGGCACTACGGATTTATATGCCATTGAATAGAATTGGGAATGGCTCTTTTATCATAAATTGCCCTATTAAATTATTTCACCCGTAATACGTCTTTCAAGATGATCTTGTAGATCTTTGAAATTGGTCAAATTTCATTCTGATCCAATAATTCTACCATAGGAACATCACATGAATTAACTATAATAGATTATAGTAACAAATAAGAACTAAGAGCAATGCACAAGATTAAACAAAAGTAATGCATACCTTATGAGAAACCAAACTGAGTTGATTACCTTCATCGGATCTGACCTTTTATGTAGTTCTGTTTTTCATACACCAGATAAGACAAGCAAAATAGGCAATAAGCATCTCTGCAAGGAGCCAATAGCACCAAACCATGATAGACAAAGCCTTGGCCCTGCGGATACATCAAGCGGATGTGATAAACTCTTCTCTGAGGTAGCTCAGACAGGAAAAGGCCTCGAGTGCATATCAATAGCTTTTACACTCCTCATGAAATTTAAAATTTGTGAATGTCTTTGTTGAACCACTTCCATGCAGGTAACCCTCTCCTTCACTTGCAAAATGAAAGTTTCATGCTTTTTAATGTATCCAATTGTTTCCTGCAGACCAATTTCCATCTTAGCCAAGTGCCGCTTCTTCTTGGTTCTACTCATAACTAGGTTTTCCAACTAGTACTCAACACTCCAAAACCAACTCGATCTCCAGCAGGATCATTGGCTAGTTTGTCATATTCCACTTTTGTGTCATTTATTTTTTTGTTGCAAATCTTCGTACGGTATATCCTTCCTGCCTTTGATCATGCTAATCATCTTCAGTGCTTCCCTCCTTTTTACTTCCAGCTCTTGTACATTATTTAATAATCTAATCATCTCCTATAACCCATACTTAAGTAACTTCTTTATTATACCAAGGTCAGATGGAGAATAACCCATAGCCCTAATGTGTTGGGGCAAAACCACCTCCTGATTACCGATAGTGGGTTCCCCTGTAATTTCAGAAGTTCGGGCAGTTCTTTGGCAGTCTTGGCCATGTCCACCCAATTAACATCCTGTCCATTCAGATGTAGAGCAGATGCCCGAGCAAAATAAGTAGAAATATAGTGGTTTGTTACTTGTTTTTTTGCTATAAACCAAGTCACAATATTTAAAAATAAAATCTTCTCTTAATGCATTCTGGACTCTACCTTCCTCGAATTCTCTTCTTCCTTTTGGAGCTGCACTCCATACCTCATTCATAGCCTCTTCTATTCTGGAGAGATTGGTCTCCACATGTTTTTCCACGGAGGTCTTTAGCTTGGATCATTTCACCCGGATGTTTTGTCTTTTCAATCATAACTCCACTATCGAATCTTTGGTTTCTTGGTTTAGGTGTGGTGAGGAGCAAACCTTGGATTTTAGGGCCTTGGTTGGATCAAAAATTGGTGATCTGAATAGAAGAGAATCACGAGGGATGGGATAACAAATCTTGAGGCAAACCGGTAAGAATTTGGTAAAGAAATTTAAAATCGAAATGGTGCTTTTGCGAGTGGTGGATAGCATTAATCATGGCGATTCTTGGCGGTTCATGATTATGGAAATCTTAAATTAGAGCATTGGGTACATATGTACATGCATAAAAAGGTTGCAATTTTAGACAACCTTTCATGCTTTTACCCTTGAGATCTAAAATACTTCAATTATACTCCACGTATTTAAACACTAACACATACATAGACATGTACCCAAGGTACATATACTTGAGTTCTGACCTTTATATGTTTTGATCTCTTTATGTTTTGCTAGGTACTTAATCCCATAATCCAGAGTACTAGTTAATGTATGTAACCTTCTATACTTATACTTGAGTTATGTGTACCCTTAGGGTATTCAAGTTTGGTAACAAATTATGTGAAGGTATCTTCTCATATTGTAATGGTTCTATGATAAGTTAATTTTATACACGCTAAGTATCATATGTTATTGAATTCGAGAGAGTTGCATGCGGATCATGAATCTACAATATTCTAGCATTTCGAGCACAAGTTTAGAATTAGTAAGATACATTCGCAATCAAAATTCATTAGGAAAGTGAACACAACAATGAAACTTCTTCCACATTCTCTCATTATTTCTAGTCCTAAAGTTCCTGCTATCTTCATAATTACAATGCATCATATATCATCGACATCTCACCCTCTTTAGAAGATCGAAATGCTTGTATGTTTGAGCACCTTGGGCATTACATACGAGGAAGGCATACAAGTTGGGACTAGTTAGGGATATGAGCATGAAGACATCTGAACATGCATAGGCAAGGCCTATTATACAATGCAGACCCACGTGCGGATCAACAGGGGCCATTTAACCAAGTGCCTTGACTACAACGCATTTAGGAATCGGAAGTCAAAATTTGCAAATTTTGAGAGTTAGCGCCAATTAACTTGCCAAAAACTGTAACAATACCAGCCCTATCCTTGCCCATCAAGTTGAGAAGATGATTAGCAATGCCCCTAGTACATTTATGCTCCTATAAATAGATGATCCAAGAATTCAAACATTTCATGCAAAAAATCGAGCCTGCTTTTTCAGTGAGCACTTTATGCCATTAATATTCCAAGATATATAAAATATGATAACATTAAAGACATTCCATTTCAACTAATAAAGCTTAAGAACTTGGACAAAAAGAACTTTCTTCTTTTGTCTCTTCACAGAGTTACCATTTGCGATGTTCCAGCATAATACAGCATAAATACATATATTATACTACCACGTCACTCGTACATGTCGACTACGACGACATGTACAAGGCAACTGTAAAGGGTTGTGCCATGGGCACAACCATTAGAACCCATTATATTGCACATGTTATGCAATATGTGAATATATCCTATAGTTTGCCACTGAGTGTGGGCAAGGTATGGGCTCAACACCTCTTGGGTGATGCATCGCCTTCAATGGGGTTGAAGTCGTGGATGAACAGTGGCTCTTTAGCTCGTCTATAACTGGCATGCATCTTCTGGAGGGCAGTGATCTCCTCCTGCCTCATCGGGAACTGGAGAAATGTAACCAGGTAGTAATGCCTTTGGCTATGCACCCGGCAGGCTACGGTCAGGCTCCAAGACTTATCAACCTATCTACAAAGTATGCACAGGAGGGGCGAATGGAGTGGACTACCCAACGGCCATGTTCTTATGCCAGCCAAATCCATGCGCCATGAGTTCTGTCTGCATTGACTTTTGGAGGCCTCAAGCCGTCAGTCGATCTCCATGAGTCTGGGCCTTGCGTAGGATTCCCCTTATGTTGATATTCGATGTTGTTATTCACGGATGTTATGTTATAGTGAGCCAACCCGAGGTGGATATGTATGTTATTTGATGTCATGTGCTCATGTTTGATATGCTTCGGCGGCTAGATAGGTTGCGAGGGAGACGTGATGAATGACACGTCCATTCTTCCCCATTGGATTCTTGTCTATTAGCAAAGGATCGATGTTGATGGACTGACCTCATATCGGCAAAGGGCATTGGCGAGGAGGATGAACTCGGTTAAATGCGATGGGAGCATCATTATCTGGCGAGGGGGATGTCACACCATTCCTTTGAGCTTCTCCGTAAGTGCCATCCATTCCAAAAAGAGCCAAATTCAAAGCCCTTATTATTGAACATAGTTTGACACCATGATTTGCATCTTGTAACTACATTCTCAGAAACAAAAGATCCAAGTACATATGTCATTTCTCGTGAGTATCATATAATCTACATCACATTGGTTTTTTTTGTATTCGCTAGCTTCCGCTATCTCAAATGCAAGAAGTACATCTTTGGCATGCTTATATTGGCTCTAGAAATGGAACAAATTGGTACTGTGAACCAAAGTTGGTTATAGAATTTGACAATGCTGAAGACTATGTTAGTATTAATGGAAACTTTAGGCATGTGAATTGCAAGAGAATTTGCACCGATGGTAGTGCATCGATAACTAGCGGTGCCCTTTATGTGCATCAGCCCAAAGAGAGACTTCAGGAGAGGGTTTGTTGACAAAGCGAAGAGGGTTCGCGGGACAACGAAGCGGATACTTGATGATTATTTAACACATCTGAAATGTTAGATATTGCACATGCAAGATTAGAGACATAAGATGAAAAAAGAATTATTATTTAGCAAAATAAGGATTGTGGTTCTTTCGGTAAAGAGCAAGATCTTTTATGACACCTTGGCGAGAATCTATGGACCGCAAGGATGTGAAAAAAATTTGTTACGATATGGCGAAGAAGCACACACTTGAAGGAAGTTTGAGGGAAAACCAGCATTACGGAATTTCTACAGACATCGCCCAAAATATTATAAGACCTAGGCATAAAAATGATGATAAAAAAAACCACTAAGTGAAACAACAAAAATTTGGAATGTTAGAAGGATGCACAATTTTCTATCCATAAATTTTGGTGGTCAAAGCATGATGATGACAATGAGTCGACATGTAAGAACTTTGTTTATAGACTTGGGATAAATGAGACCACATTTGTGCATTTGACAAAAAACATATGGCAAACACATAAACAACTTGAACCTAAATTTTGGTAGTGTTCCAATTCTTGTAGTCGATGATGAGACCGTTGTTAGACAGGCTGTACATTGGGTTGCTAGGTGATGCATTAATTGATTTTTGCGGGAAGCCATTGGAACATAAATGTGATGCTTTGTTTGCGATAGAAGTTGGTGGTAGTACAACAGGTTATGATATTATTGTGCGTGCATTTGAAGAAAATGTTGTTGCTCATTATGCAAGAGGTCCTGCCACTCGGGGCATCGTCTAGTGGTAGGGCCATAAACCATCACACTCGAGGTCACATGTTCAAACTTGGCCAATATCAATCTAGCAATAGGGACCTTAAAATCCATGGCCATGAGGTCAAGGGTTCAAATACGACCACCTGGCTTTGAAAAATCCATTGCCTCGAGGTCCGCGGGTTCAAAATACTATACCGGTGCTTGGTAGAGACCTTAAACCTACTCCATAATCACACAAGCATCTCCTAGCATATCACACCTAGGTAGTGGTTGCCTTCCATGTGATATGTAGAAGATACTTCATGATCGATGATGATGAATAGAATGGCGTCCTTCAATATATATATAAAAAAAGTATTTATGGAAATCCTTTGCATATAGGCTTAAAACTTGTTCTTGCTATCGAACTAACTTGAAACTTCTCCACGTTTATGTAAGGGCACCATGGAAGAGGATATGGGTTTTATAGGATAAACATTTAAGAACTATATTGGGTCCTCTACTATGATGGTGATGCATGTTGTGGAGCTTGCATGATTGAAGATTATACATTGTTGAAGGGGAAATAGAAGTGTTATGGAATACCTTGGGAAGGATGGATTTTTACTGCAGGTATGGGAGTGCTATTATTTACATGATCAGGATTTTATCACAATGAGAAGAAACTAATTAACCCATTGGATAATGCATCGAGAGGATTATATTTGGGCAATGAGCTTATTACTTTAAACGATGTTTGACATGCTTTTAAGACATATAAAGGATAACATGGCTTGGAAATTGCAGATATCGAACGAAAGAATAGACAAAATTGGAGGTCGTCTCAAAGATTAGCATCATGATGGATTCAAAGTTGTTTGAAGGACATTAGGGAAGGTAAATATGGCTTGCCGATGAAGACCCCATTGTAGCGATGTACATAGACATTGTTTTATCTCCACACATGGACTTATATTCACGGGTTAAATTTGCCTCAACGGTATCCTTCTCCTTCAGGCTTTTGTCTTAACTACATTTTTTTTTTTTTTTTTTTTCCTGACATTATTGTGTGATTCTAGATTGTGGAGGTTGTGGATTTTTGAGACATGACACACAGTTTGAGTAAAATTTTATAAGTCATGAGACATTTCTAGATGTACGACTTTCATGGCATTATGTTGGGTTGCTTATAAAGGTATTTTGAGGAGATAATTATGATTACTTGTCAATTCCACTAGATCATCTTGGATGAGATGCATGTGAGAATGGATTTTTTATACGATTAAATGGGGCATAAAATCGGGAGGGGGTATCAAGATAGCAAACTTTAAACGTGGGCAAGACAAAAAGGTTGCGAAACGCATTTTGGATGCTTGGAATTCAAAGGGGGGACTCGAAGATGTTTTTCGTGCAACTATTTGGCGGTTTGGGAAAAACCCTAGTAAGAGAAAGTGGGCAAACCCTTAGTGAGAGTGAACAAACCCCTAGTGAGAAGGAAGAGCGCTAGGGAGAGAACTAGGGAGGGTGCTAGGGCGTTAGGGAGTGGGCATCCTTGGGGGATCCGAATACTACTATTTACAAGTTGATCTGGCCATGGCATTTGGGTTGAGCACATGGCATTTGGGTTGAGCATGTTTCTTACAACTGTATACTGCATTGTTGACATAATGTTCCATCATTGGCACACTTGTGTACCTTGAATAGAGTTACAAGAACCATTTGGTGGCACGATGTTCCATTAATGTCGCACTAGCCTATAATTTATGGTGTCCCATATTGCTATCGTAGTAAGCCTACCATTGATGAGACTCCATATTTGCCACATTATCCATGCTTGGTTCACACCACGAGGGTGTCAAATTTTATTGATTTGAGATAGTTCTCTTCAAAGCTTAAAGAGCTATAACTCAAAAAAAAAAAAAAGAAAGAGAGAGATATTGGTTTGTTCTTAAATTGCTTTAGCATTTTGTTTGTTGATTAATATTTTTTACGTCAAATATCAGGCCAAGAGAGTTCTGATTTAATAAGTCCGGCACAAATATATGGAATGCTGCTCCCTTGCTCAGTTAGGAACCCCTTTGAATTCCTGGATTTTGCATAACAAAGTTCCTTTGTTTAAAAATGACCATTGCTTTAGACAAGTGATTTCAATAACACTAGATGCTGGAACAGCATGTCCATGTTAGTATTTTTGTTCAAAAAGAATAGTAGCTCCGGAGCCAAAAGTGCAGATATAAATTATTGTTTTGCCATCTCTTAGAACACTATGCAGCAAATGTATGAAGTTAGGTTTAGGTCATAAAAAAGCTAGCCCAAATTTTGAGAACCATGTTGTATAGACTAGACAGCAACAATGAGGTTATACCATGGATTCTTGGAGGAGGGGCCATGAAGCTTAAAAATATTCTAAGTACTGATCAAAGGTTGCTCGTTCTTTATCCTCTGACCTGTTCAACCACCAGTATGGTAATTATACAAAGGGTCCCTAGTTGTGAGTAGCTGTTCCTCGTAAAGTTGTGTTGGCTAGTTTCACAAACATTTCAATTGAGTATGAGTCTATGCCAAGCCTGTCTTATACAGTCACAAAAGCATCTGTTAACTTGAAAGCAATCAATTAATCTCAAAGCAATCAACACTTGCTTGTGTTTATCTGAATGATGTCATCGTTATTGCTTGGTCAAATATTTCTCTATCTCTCAACCATTACTGTCTAGACAAATTCCTATGATCAATATGGAGTTAGTCAAATTCCATACTCTTCCATTCAAATAATTATCCACAGAGTCTCACTTATCCTACCATCGGGTTTTAGTTTGTAACTATTTCCGAAGCTTGACTGTACTCTTAAGTTAGAAGCATTTGCCTTACCTCGCACTTGGCATCTTCGACTAGCAGACTTCGTAGATCCTTTTAGTATAACATTCTACATGGTCAAGCCCATCTGTTAATTTCGCATGTGGACAATAAAAATGCACCTTAAATGTAAAATTCAGCGGTGCTTCCAGGATTAAATCAAGCTTCACTAGCCTGTGTTAGCCAGAATATTATCTTGTCTGCAAAATAAGGTATTGCCAATAGCTTATGGTCAATATAACTCATGTAGCAGGTTCCAGTGGCTCTTATGCCATACTCTATCTGATTATTTGGTAATCAAGTCCGAACGGTAAGACTGGTTTGCACCAATTCCTGTTGCCTATCCCAAGCTTATACAACAACAAACCTGAACTTTGCATACTTTGGTCTGGTATATCAGCCCTACCATCTCCATTCTGCTCTTTGCTCTGGTCGCCTGAACTCTTTCCCCAAGTATCAGTAACTAGTGTGACAGGAACCTCATTTTCTCCATTTCCTTGGAATTTTCTGGCCTCTCCTTCTGTCCCTTGACAGTGTTCAAAAGCTGTGAAATGCTGCTTCCTGTCCCTAAGCATTGCTCGCTTAGGGACCCCTTTGAACTTTGCATACTGAGACGAACCATTGAAGGACGTCTTGTTGACAATATGATTCAGCACATTTCGTAACTCATCCTCAATGTAAGCACAAGCAGGAATATTCAGATTAAGCCAAGCCCTTACATCTGCTGTTGCCATGTTTGATTGCTCCTCTACTACTGGATTTTCACAATGCTGCTCCTCAGCACAGAAGTAGAAAGTACACACAACTTTGTGTGTCTTTCATATTTTCTGTGGTAGCTTTGGAAGTATATTGGACAAGATAGCAAGAACATCTATAATATAATAACAATGTTTACCTTCTGAGGAGAAGAAGAATTGGAGGTTGACTATTTTAAAAATTTGACCAGCTTCCTGCTATGAAAACATTTAATGAGATCGGATGGAAAAGGTTTTCCCTAGCTATTTCTAAGTGTGTTAATTCCTGCTCTAAAGGACAAATCACTTGGATTCAGGAAACTAAACAAATGATCATCATATGCTTGTTTCTTTCTATAAAGATTCACCATCAAAGTTATATCTGCTGGTTATGTTGTAGTATGTCCAGCAAGTGCAACATGCTTTCGCATGCAAGGCACTGGCTATAAACATCTTTGTGTCAATTCACTAACTTCAGTTGCCACTTTCAAAAGATGTGCCCAAAGTCTTCTTCCAACATGCCAACAGCTACAATAAGCTATAGGATGTGCACATTAAAAAGACACACTATCCTAGGGATACTGGTGCAATGGCCATGATTAATTCTAGTTATACTTTTTATATATGCACCTGGCCAGTGTTTTGATACTGATAATAATTATGGTTTTATACGCACCTGCCCAGTATCTTGATACTGGTAATAAGCTGGGCTCTGATACTCTAAACATGTCAGAGAGCAACCTGTTAACCAAATCATCCAATATCAAAATCAGCTCAGCAAATTCAAAATTAATTTCTGTACAAAAGCATTGACATATGAGCATTTTAAAACATTTCAGGCTTCGAAAGACTTTCCACCCTACATATATGTAGGATGCAGTGGAATAACAAAGTGATAATTCAAGCATATGATAAAGCAGACAGGACAGGCTATGGTGCTAGAAATTCGAACATTAACTAAAAGAAGAACTAACCAAATGCCGGAGGGAAAAGTGCAATGACGCCAATAGATTCATGATCAGCATGAAACATAATGTTTTGATTTTAGATCATGTCAATTAAGTGAGAATTTACAAACTACATTTGGCCGCATGCCCATAATAACAACAATGGAATCAGACCAGATGTTCTAAGTAGTTAATTTTGCATGAATTTTCAACTGATTGAGCTTTCCAAATCATGCAAGAAAGGAGGAGTGATTGAGTTAGGAGCTTACATATTCTTGATGCATAAAAAGGATTTCAGTGGCTGCATAAAAGCTAACATGGTTCAAGCCAAAATGTACCCACTTGTTATCTTCTATGCAGTTGTTGACCAGTATATGGAGCGCTACAAAAGAGTGGAGTCAAACTGTTCAAGGCCTATCCAGTCCTCCAGTGATACCTGGAGCTCTACCTGGAGTGAAAAATGACGGTGAAAAAGATGCGTCAGAAAGAGATCGTGCGTCAATGTTGGGGACCCATTTCATTGCAATCCCATTTCATTGCACGAAAATTAAATCTCAATCTCAGCCCTTGATGTTATGAAAACGGCCCCAATATTCTCTCACGATGGTTAGACGAGGATCGTGCAATGAAAATGCTGCATATTTCTGCTTCCATGCCCTTAATCTGCATAGCAAGCATTGATTAAATGCAGAGAATGACCTTGCCTTGTATTCGTGGCAAAAGTTTTGCATGGGCAATCCTTGCACTGTGGATGCTTTTGATCGCATATCTGGTGTATATTGCTAGCAATGGATCCGTTTTGGTGCTGCCCATTTTGCCGAAAACAGTCTTTTCCGGTAATAATCCGTCTGATCAGCAGAACCAAAACTGGGGTGTTAAGCAGAAGCCAACCGAACCACCAAAAAATTCCTCTGTGGCTGCAGATCTGAAGGATCTGAAGCATATTGGCAGTTCAGATGGCAGGAAGAAATGGATGAAGAAGAACTGGAAATCTGTGGACATACTGCAGGACGATGCAAGTGCTTCACAATTTAAGAAAAGGGCGGATATTTTTTTGAGAAAAAAAAGATGCTCCCAGATTTTTTTCCTCATATGGATCTCGGAACTAAAATCCTTCGGTTCGAGAGAGCGCCTTTGCATCGAGAGTTTTTGCTTGTGTTGTCATTGTTTCCAAGTCTTTTGATACCCTACAAGGGAGCAAAATTTTGACCCCCTTTCTAGACCTTGGCTTCTCCATCATTGCCCTTGCCCCTCATTTTCCCTCTATCTTTCCTCCACCCCCGCCCTCCCTGGCTCCGTAACATCACCCTTGGCATCACTGACCCTGGCAAAATTTTCTTCCCCCAGAACCTCTCTAACATCCTTCGCCTCGCCCTTCTTTACAAATATGGTGGAATCTATATCGATATGGATGTGATCCTTCTTCGAAGTTTTGCTGACCTTCACAATGTTGTTGGCGCTCAAACTATAGATGAGCTCACTAAAAAGTGGATTAGGCTCAATAACGCAGTTCTAGTGTTTGATAAAGGGCACCCGCTCCTCCGAGATTTCATGGAAGAGTTTGTCAATACTTTTTAATGGTAATATATGGGGTCATAATGGACCTTATATGTTGACTAGAGTAGTCAGTCGCCTAGAACATCCCAATTGCACTATCTTGCCTCCACTATCCTTTTATCCAGTCCTGTGGACGCAATTTGAAATTTATTCCAGACCAAACCTTTGAACTCTACAAAACTTGAAGAAGATAGTTATGCGCTTCATTTGTGGAATAGAGAGTCATACTATTAAGATTGAGTATGGTAGCGTCATCCATCATACCTTCCTTGACAATTGCATCTTTTGTAAACTAGATTTAAGTTGATGTTGGAGAAGGACTGCATTGTCGCGACAAATTGTATTTTCAAATCCAACACAAATGAGTAAGCTCGGGATATTAACTTAGGTAAAAAGTTGTGTATGTTTCTATGATATAAGATCTTTTCCTTGTCCTCATGGATGCTACCAATGTGGCATCATGGATCTTTGCCAATGTGGCATGGCGTAAGAAAATACTACCTACCCATCTATCTATCTATCTATCTATCTATCTATCTATCTATCTATCTATCTATCTATCTATCTATCTATCTATCTATCTATCTATCTATCTATCTATCTATCTATCTATCTATCTATCTTGTATACTACACATTTCATTAGTTATAGCTTTTACGGTAAAGTAAAGTTTTGAAATTGGAAAGAATAGAAGTTAAATCATGCACTAAAATTATCTTATATTTGAAGATGAAATCGACTTTTGCAAGTACAAAATAAGCTCAAGACAATCATTCCAATTTCTAAGCGAGAGCTTTAATATAATCAGCCAATTCCATTAAGGAATGGATTAAAACATGTTTGAACCAATGCAACTTTTCTTTTTCTAATACATCATCTTCATTCTCAGGGTGCTTGGAGATGCATGTGGCTAGGCCAGAGACATGTATTCTCTGCCAAATTTTTCTCATATTCTCAACAACCATTAAGAACCAACATATTTCAACCATTAACATTAATGATAATGCATAACAACCATTGACATTAATTATATACCCTCTTGACCCCCTTGGTTGTTTTGGTGTAAAATGCTTCAAAAAACACAAGAAAAAAACTAGATAGCATGGTGTCGCTCATGGTAGCGCCTAAAGTTATTGTTGCAATCTTTCGATCATAGCTTTTAATTTGAAGTGAGTTTTGGTATATCGGGCTCTTTTGGAAGGCTCATTGCATGCTCTCTCTGTTGATGTAAATCTTTTGTGCATTTACGTGGGTCTCATAGCAAGAACAAGTCGATCACTTTAAGCTTCATTGGCGGTGGTAGGGTTTGACCTCTGAGCCCTACGGCCATAACTCTACTTAATCGGTGTTAGTTTTGGATGTGCTTGGGCTCATTGAAAAGTTTGAGGGCTCTCCATCGATTTCCATTTTGCCCACAATAATTGGTTGGGCTCGATTACCAGCTGAACATTTCGACCCTTTTGCCTTTTGGCGGAGATGATAAGATCTAGTCGTAGCCCCCAAAATGCTCCCGGGTATGTCGCATGGCAGGCGAATCTTTGAAAAGAATACCAATGTAGCTTAACCAGCAGGGGAAAGGGGGAGGGGTTGTTTATAGCCGCTCATAGGCTGGCTTGTGAAGGCCCAAGTGTAGCTAATACTAGCTTAACTATTTTAGGCTCCAATGGACGGGGAAGAGTTTCCTCTATGCATCTTAACCCCTTAGCATTGTTGCAATCTTCTTACCTTTCAGCTTGTTGCTCCTGTTCCATCTTCTTTGTTGATGATTTTCCTCCTCTTCTGCCATGATAGTTGGTATGCTCTCTAGCACCTGCTTCTACGTAACCTAATATCTCCTTGCCTATCTCTACCACAACAATGATCGCCTCCCACTCCTTGGAGGTCATCTAATACAATAGCTTCGTATTCACGAGTCGGTTTCTCACGAATGGCTCTGCAAAGGCATGTCCTCCTGCCACTTCTTCTTGAGTTTTGGAGCTATCTCCACCACGGTGGATAACAACAAAAAGGAGGTGGAATCATATCTGCAGCAATTGCATACTAAGCAAAGGCCTTGGATGCTCGGCCCCCTCCCCCTCAGGGGATGTCTTTTATGAAGTGCAAGATTATCAATCGCTTTTTTGAACACTTTGGGGCTCGGTAGTGCAACTTAGCCATAGAGGCTCATCGTCATGTGGGCGGTGGTAGTGGCATGCTGCGTAGTATGCCATTTCGCGGAGTTTTTGGATTTAGGCGGATGGGGTCATGTCTGACCATCTCCATAAACTAATTTTTTGCATTATCAAGCGATTAAGTGGTGGCAAAGAACAAGCGTTGTTTTCTGCTCATGTTTAGGTCTCTAGAGCTAGTTGCCTAATTGAATGGGGTGCTAATCCTTTGTGGAGGCATTTTCTTTTATATCAATAGTATGTGCCTGGTTTTTATAAATGCATATCACCATACAAGCCTACCTTAGTAGCCTTGTATACCTTTGTGTGTGGATATGGGAACATGGCTAAGTTATTTTATATAACTTTGCCAACCTTAGAATAGATCCATTTTCACATGGGCCCATCCTGTTGGCCACCTGCCACATGGATGCACCCCATTGGAGCCATGTAGGGTGACATGGCAACCCTAACCTACTAATAGCCAAACTCTAACCCTAGGCCATTTTCCGGCTTCTACAGTCTTGGAACACTATTAGGTGCTTTCGAAACTCCATTTTAGAGAATCGTTTCTTCTTGACACAATATAGCTCATCAGCCCGAGGGCATGTACTTGGAGGAGGAAGTGGGAGCTACTTGAACCACTTGCGAGCCATGAAGGCCAGTGGCGGGTGGGAGTTCCTCGGGGAGGTATTTGGAGTAGTTTCCTTAGTAGATCATCTAGAAGCTAGGTTTCCAGATGCGTTAGTATCTCGTATCTCTAGTAGAGCCCCCCTAGAACCCTCTGTTTGGATCTTGAACCTGAATCAATGAACCCTAACTATAAGTTAGATGCATGTGATTAGGATTAGATGTTATTCTCATTTGTTACCATGTTATGTGGATATATGATCTTTGGTTGATCATGTTTGCTCCTCTTGTATTGGAAAGGGGGGTAGAGACCTAGTAACCTTGTTTGAATCTTGCTTCTAGTTTAGACCCTCTAATTTGACACAATGTGCCATAAACCCTTTTCTGCAAGCTTGCATCGCACCTTAATGAACTAATAGAATGCATTATCGTGTGAGAGCTTCTGTATTTTACCCATTCTTTCTCACAGTACAACCCCTTACCCACATGATCTCCCTGCTCTAATAAAGTAATGATATGGACGAAATACGAAGCTTATCTTGTATTGATAAAACCTTGATTCTTATACAATGAACAATGCCAAAATAGCATCTATGCACCGCCATGTTTGCTTCTAGAACCGACTCGAACTAGAGGAATTGTAAATAGAACTTCGCCAATAAAAGACAAATTACCTATTAACAAAATTTGGCGTCTCACTTTTAGGTCCGACACATAGACAAAGTCAATTCTTGTATCATTCTAATTATTTCCATGATTCTGAAGTTTTTCTAATGGCGTAAGAAGAATTTTACGGTTGGAGGCTATGAATAGGCTTGTCAAATATCGACAACTATCCCCTCGGACGAGAATTATGTACACTACATATACATTGTTGCCTAGGTCCCATATTTCCATATATGGGCAAAAGTATGCTAATTGGGTATCAAAAAGCTGACTGACACTTAGATCAGCACCCTGGATGTACTATTCTATCATAGTATTCCACTTGTTATTAGTTGGAGTTGTTACATATTTCTATTGATTACCTAATTACCATGTGCTAGTAGCAGTAACACCTTAAACAAGCTGCCATATGAGTCTTTGTCGACGTGTGTCCGGGGCCCTACTTTTGATACCCACCAGCATACTTTTGCCCATATGTCAGCAGACGCTATGATTCGAATCATGCAATGGTGATAGTGTGTATGGTTAAGAATCCGGGTCAAATGCCAATGCCAGCAGATGTCTTGCTTTGGAATAAGACTAAGGATAAGCCCTTTGAATGGAGAAATGTGATTGACGGGGAGGAGAATGATAATGTTGTTTTAGTATCATTCTTGATCAACATGCGTAGGCGTCTTGAGAGAGCCACGATAAATCAAGCTAAAGCGGCGGAATGAGGACTATGTTCTACAATTCTTTAGCTTACATGAGGTGCGAAACATGATACTCTACTTGGTGATCTTGTTAAAATTTCAACAGCAGCTTAATGAGATGGAACAAATATTTCTTTACAAAAGGTAATTTTCTTTTCTCTATTGTAAGAGTGCGGTAGCGATATGCTAACTTGGAAAGCATGTCAAGCGTGATTTGTTAACCAGAGCTGCGCCGGGCATGATTTGCTAACCTTGAGTTCATGCGAGGAGGTTAACAATTCACTCGAGCGCAATTTATTAACCAATTCGCGCTGGCCTAAATTGTTAACCTTGAGTCAGCGCCTATAGCAAATCACGCTGGCGTGTGCTTTCGAGGTTTAAAAATAGCGTTTGGCATGCTTTTCAAAGTTAAAAAGCGCTCGCATGATTTCATAAGCGAGGGTTAAACTTGTTCAAATCCCGCAGAGCGTGATTTGTTTTGAAATCCGCAGCCAAGTATCGCCTCGAAGCATGAAACCTTAAAAGAAATGAAGAATATAAATATGTACTTAGTCTCAAAATTGGCTGACTTCAAATGCGCGGTCGTTTAACTATATTATGCCAATTATAGTTAAGATCCTAATTTGAAATTCTGTGTCCCTGCGAGTCTTGGTATAGAACATTTAACTAACCCTTTTAAAAATGCAGCCCGACCTAAATTTTTGAAACTTTCGGATCATTTTTCTTGATGGAGCTCCGATTAACAAGGGCTTTGAGCATTGACGGTTTCACATGAATTCAAGTATTTCTTGCACAAAATCATACCATGCATAGAATGAGACTTGAATTAACAACTAAATTGTTTAACTTGATGTTGGAGATGAATGCCACATGCTAACATCAAATCTTAAAGAAAAGTTGGATTATGCAAGATTGAGGCCATCGACCCGAGACTTTGTGCCATGGTGTTCCTTTACCCAAGGATTTATAAAGATAAACATTGACAATAGTTGTTATGGCGGACAAAAGTATTACCCAGGGCGACATCGGGGTGGAGATCTTGTCGGAGAGAGTGTTGGTACATTTGTTGCATGGCTTTGTTGATCGTCTAAAAGGGTGCAATTTCATTTTATATTTGCTTAGCGATGAGTATCGAGGAGAAAAGATAAGGTAGTTTCGTTAATATTACAAAATGTTACCGCAGATTTCAAAACATTACATATAAGCTACCCAAAATTTCTGGTACTAGGACCATCTTTACACAATTTAGCCTATATACATTATACATTATATACATCAGGCCTATTTAGGATTTAGCAGGTAGATTCAAGTCGAGGACGGGGAGGCTTCTTACGGATGGTGGAGTTGTTAAACGGGCATGTTATCATGCACCAGTTCTTCAATTCGTTTTTTCAAATTGTTATTTTCGATACATAGTGGACCAATCTGATTTATAGCCTCATTGAACTATCTTGACATATTACGCATACTACCACTCATGCCTTCTCTGATTTCTCAGATGGCCTCTAGGTTAAATGCGGCCATATCTAAAACGACAAAAAGGGCAATACTTCATGCATCTCTTGTTGTGGCATGTGCATGCTTGGCATGCGGGTCACCTCTTCAATTTAATAGCCATTGGAGTTCACGCTCCGCATGTCTGCCAGTGCTTCTTCAACTACTTCACAACCTTGCGACATTAGTCCTGCCATCTATTGCAGAAGAGGAAAAGTCAATACACGATTTATATATTATATTCCAACACATTTAATCCAAGTCATGATGTCAACATTTGCATTTCACGAGATTGTAAGAACAGTCATGCTTGGCGCGAATGTGATAATCTAATAGATGCATAGGAGTGTACGCTTAAATTATACCTGCTAAGGCATGAAGTTCACAGTTTGCGCCAAGGCTGCTTGAAATTCCGCCCTAGCATGTAACCCTAAGTGTACACTCCTGAGGCATCTATCGATATGATTTTGAGAATTAAAATCTTCTAACTTTCTCTTATGAAGCTTTCTTCAAGCTTCTTTGATTCTACCCCCTCTCTTCCATCCTATTTTCTATATATATGCCATTGATGCATCATCTACATTCGATTGCTAGTTATGTTCCCAAAATGCAAAAATTCTTATGCTTCTTATTAAAACTCTTTAAGACAGACTAAAGGTAACTCTAAGAGTGAGCTCTAAACATAATAGAGTAAATATAACTCTAAAGGTGAACTCTAAGCGTACAAGGTTTCTGATTCTGAGACATCCTTGATTTACAAAGTAAGCGTAACTCTAAGACTGAACTCTAGCATGCTGAACAATTTAGAGCGAATATTTGAGGAATGAACTCCTAAAGTCTGCGAAACTTATTTTTATGTTAGAATTGTGGAGAACTTTCTTGCCCGACCTGTGTCTTGCTTCCTATCCATACAAAGCTTTCAAAGGTTCCTCGCCTTGACCCTTTGGCAAATCAGGCCGATGCATGCAAAAGCTTCATTCTAGCTTGAAGCGCCTCAATCGATGTTACGCCAAATGAAGCGAGTTTAGAATACAAGAACTAACTTGACAAATTTGCAAATGAAGCTTGGTAGCGAATGAATGAGCTACAATTCATTATTGACATATATCAATTTTTTTCGGGACATGCAAAAAGGTAATTTCTGATTTTTATCTAGATTTTATGGGGTTGATTAGACAGGCCATACACGTCTGGCACGTGCCAAAAAATATGACATCAGAAATATTCCCGTAAAAATTCCTCATGGAATTTTATGACCATCATCATCAATTCTAAGAAACCCTAACCATCATCATAACAAACCTTATCATCAATTTTGTAGGCGTTAGGCGTGAATGAAAATTTCCATCATTAAAAAAATAAAATTATCCATAATGATTGTAAAAAATAAGCCTTATATAATTTTGTGCATTTATCACCTCAAATTACATTTTTTTGAATATGTTTACTTCGTTTATAATTTTTATAAATTATTGCTAGAATTAACCTATTTATTGATACTTGAATTTCTTGGAATTAAAGCTCTAAAAAATTTCACACTTTTGACCCCAAAGGCTCTTGTTGACAAGGTCTTAAGGTTATGTGACGCTCCCTGAATATATACGACACCCGGCCGTATACATACGGGGACTTTCCCCTCCCATGGCTACTATCTCGCCATGAGCAGGGCCCTCCGTCTATCCCGGGCCATCTATGGAAAGATGCCCGAGTGAAGGACACGGAGGTGTCATTCGGCCCACGCCTTCAATGGGACTCCTACGTCGCGGAAGCGTGAATACATGTTAGCACACAACACAAATATATATAAATAACCACCACGAAGGGTGGCACATCCATCAAGTACAGGCGGCAAAGAAATATGCATCTAATCCTAAGAAAAACACCCCAAACCCCGGGTTCTACCACTGGTTCGGACTCTGTGAGGATAGGCGATGGCTCGGTCTCAAAGAGATCGTGAGGAGGTATAACTTTTGGCGTTAGGCGGCATAGAAACAGTGGCTAGGGTTGTCCACTCCATCCGCCCCTCCACTGTGCACACTTTGCGGATGGGTCGATTCACGCTATGGCGTCGCTATAGCCTTAGGAGCAGGAGACTCAGGTATATCACCCTCTGAGCCTACTCCGGGGTTCATGGCCCCGGTCCGGCCGAGGCAGGGGGGAAGCGTCCCCTTCGGGATCATAGTGGTTCCATGGGTGAGCTAGAGAATCACGTGCGCATAAAAGCGACCCCCTGCATCCGTGCCGACTTACTCACCTAAATCTACTCAAAGTGCAAGGTTCCCCATCACGGGTCACACCTCTACACCCAGTGTCGGACCCATACCAGGCCCTCGTGACCCGGCTATCAGGCCCTAGCCCTTTGTAGGAGTCTCGGGGAGCCTTTTATGTTCATGCAAGACCCCACCCCACTTCATCACTGCGTCCCTTCTGCGGTGCTAAGCCATTCCATAGCATCTACAACCCGGTGGTCTCTTGTACCTGAGGCCCGCATCTAATGGGAAATCACGGGGGATCATCCTAGGGCATTCTACTACACATGGCTCGAGAGGTCTCTACCCCCCCTTAATTCCCCATTTCGAGTAATACTATGCAAAGAACTATCAATCCATCCTCTAAGAGCAAGACCAGAATCGAGGAAATAAAAGAACTCACCTTTGCAATCAAGGGTTAGTTCCTACAAGTAAAAAACAGGAGAGAGCGGAAGAAATAAACACTACAAGTGCCCAACAGGGGCGCTACCCTAGAATTCCCAAGCTATACTAGCCACCCACCTGAGTTCCTGCTGGACCCGTTGTCATTTGGTGCTTCCATCTTCCTTGGTCTTGGTGCTCATTTCCGGCTACAGGCAGGGTAAAGTGCTTGACAAGGTGGCTCAGCAGCGAGGGGTAGGCGCTCGACTCCTGCTCCCTGGACGATTTTGGGGAGACAATTAGTGTTAGGGGTCAAGTTGATGGCCCAATTTGGAATTCCCCATGCTGGCCAATCGATGTAGGCCAGGTGGCGCCTTCCCAAAGCATTTTTAGACATTAATTCCCTAATCTTAGGTTATTATCTTTAATGTTTAAATTAGCATAGCTAATTATATCCCTTTTAGGTTAAGCCCCTAGGTTACAATACCCCATGGTGGCGTACCTTTATTGAAGTGGCGATGTCGGTATATTTATCATTATCACAGGTATACATGCGTTCATTATCTGAGTATAAATATGTGGAGCGTCACATTCTCCCCTCCTTAAAATAATGATGTCCTCGGCATTGGGGTTGGATTGTCCGGAGGCGACTACTTGAAGCTGAAATAGAAAATAAGCGATTATTTGGGATAATAATACATTGAAGTTGCAAATATATCAGTACAAGCACCAAGGTGCATTTTGAGACTTATCATGAGAAAAAGTTCAAGGGCCAGAAGTCCGATTTTAAAACATCATAGGCGCCCGAAAATAACACATGTAAACAAAGCGGGTGCGAAAAAGTCGGGTCATGGCAACCCTCTATACATGGCGGGGTCTGAGCTGCTCAGCGGCTGCACATGTCAATATATCGGTATATATCAATAATATAATTAGATTGTGGTTGAAGGGACCACCCTATAAATAAAAGAAAACCCTATCTACAAGGAAACCTATCATGTCTATAGTTTGCAATTCATTTTTCGGCATAAGGAATGGTCAAGTTTCCATTATAGCGAGATGAGCGCAACCTATCAACTACATGCCACCTGCAAACAATTCGTGGTCATGTCACATTGTTGACAATACACCCGTCCTAGAGAACGAAGGTGATCTCATCATCGGTAACTATTATTACTACGATGCATCTACCCCTCTAGGCGTTACTCTTGGCATTCAAGCTTCCAAGCTTACCCGTAGGAGTCTTGGTTGATAGCATCGTTGATGGTGCGACCACGAGATTCCATGAAGTCGGATAGTGCTTCTCAAGGTCTATCTTCATCACCCGGGTAGCATCCTCAGGCGGTAAGTGTTTCCCTTAACCAAGTATTGCAACATTTGAGTCCTTATGGTTTGTTTATAAGCTCGATCAAGAAAAGAGCTTGGGGCACTATCTCGGTGCTCCTCTGTCATTACTAGGGAGGTTGGAGTATCCAAAACCTCCTGCGGATCAGGGTGTGTTGTTTGAGGAAGACTCCCGTGAAAGACCTTGTGGATCTTCAAAGCGGGGTGGCAAATCCAAGCGTCGCTTTGTTCTCCAACACGTTCAATGATTTTGAGCGGCCCATTATCGGGTGCCAACTTCTGCGATTACCAATCTTAAGCGGCTTGTTTTACTTTAATCTTAATGGCCTGTTAAGCCCACTGGAAGACTCGTGGGGTTACGTGCTTATCGCTACACTTTTTCGGCCCATTTGCGTGTAGCTAGTAAGTAACCACGAACTTAACCAAAGCTTGCATTTCCAAGAGGAGTTGTTGAGAAACCTCCACTTTAGAAGCGAGGGTTGTGCCATGTGCCGGGAGTAAGACATTGATAACCATAATTTATCATAAAGGGGAGACATTACGGAAGACTCACGCTTCATCTTTGTTATAAGCAAACTCTACCAAATATATATAGTCGCCCATTGTGATTGCTTACTCCACACATAACCCGTAGCATATCCTCGATAGTACGATTAGTGCGTTAAATGCGACCATCAATGCGAGGATGATATCTTTGTACTCATAGCAAGCTTGGTGCGGATGGTGGCGAAGAAATCTTTCGGGAATGCACTTACAAATTTGGGATCCTGTGGGATACAATAACTTCGTGGCATTCCGTGCAACACGAAGATCTCCTTTGCAAATAGCGGAGGCGGTGTCGAAGAGGTGTGTGTCAGGTGATGCGACATGGCAGAAATGAGCCATCTTCGACAATTTATCGACCACTACCATTAGTGCATCATATCCCGGAATGCATTGGGAGGCCTACAATAAAATCCATGGTTATCACTTCCCACTTAGCATTGGGCACATCGGAGGTTGCAACTCTCACGGAATCCTTAAGCGCTCGACCTTGGTTTCTTTGACACACGACCTTTGCTTAATGTACAGAGCAATGTCCTTCTTCATGGAAGGCCAAAATAGCGGGGCCGGATCTTAAAGTAGGTCTTCATAAAACTGCATGTCCGGCTATAGTCTTTGTTGTGTGTGTCATGGAGAATCGGCTTCACATTACTCACGAAGTCGGTACACACAACTTATCCTTGTAATATAGTAGGTGGCCCTCTTTCTTATATGAATGGAAAGCTTCCCGCTCTTTATAAATGCGTGCCTCCTTAGTCGGACTATCCCAAACATCCGCGGACTTCGGGATGCGTGGCAAAGGTTTGTTCTATTTGTTTCCAAACTCTTTGGTGAGTGTGGAAATTACATTACAATGGGTTGGGTTACCAAGGGATGGCGTGACAACGCATCGCAACCACATTGTGCTTCCCGGGGCTTATACATAATCTCAAAGTCATATTCCTCGAAATTCCATCCATCTCCTCGGCGGGTTGAGATTAATTTGGGTGGATAAATAACGGAGACTTTGATGATCAAGTATCCGACTGAAATCTTCTACCAAAAGGTAGTGTCTCCATATCCGAGGAGGAACAATGTGAGGGCAGTGCGGGGCGTTAAAAGCATCCTTAAGCTACGAAAGCCTACCTGGACTTTGCTTTCCAATGTTCCATCAATCCTTCACCTTCCTCGTGTTTTGTGAGATCGTATGTAGAGGTCGGCAATCGTTGCAAAATCCTTAACAAATTTTTCGATAATATCTGCTAGTCTAAGAAACTTTGGACTTACGAAATATTACATGGAATAGGCCAATCCCTTCTGCTTCTATCTTTCTTTGGATCATGGCGATTCCCTCTTTGAAATGATATGCCCCAAATAGTCCACCTTGGGGTGGCAAACTTGCATTTAGAGAACTTGGCAAAAGCTGATGGCGTCGAGCTTTTGTAAGGCCAAGCGAAGATGGGTCTCATGCTCCTCTAGAGTTTTACTATAGATGAGAATGTCATCAAAGAAAATAACAACAAAGTCATCCAAGTATTGGCGGAAGACATCATTCATTAACGCATGAAAGTGCGGGGGCATTAGTTAATCAAAAGGCATAGCGGTAAACTCATAATGCCCATATCTAGTCGCGAAAGCATTTATGGATGTCCTCCTCCTTTATCCTTATTTGATGGTATCGGGGCGTAAATCAATCTTTGAAATTTTGGCCTTACAAGCGATCCATTAGATCATCGCCCTAGGCAAAGCGTGTAGCGATTCTTGATGGTATGCTTATTGAGCTGCCTATAATCAATACACATCCTCAAAGGAGCCATCCTTTTTCTTAACAAAAAGGATAGGGCGTAAAGAAAGCCGAAACACTAGGTCGAATGAAACCTAGGTTTAGTAACTCACGAAGTTGCTTCTTAAGCTCGCCAACTCTGGAGGACTCATGCGGTGGACGCTATTTTGGTAGGCTTAGTACACAGTTCTAAAAGCTATCTCATATTCTACCCCTCTAAAGGAGGAAGCTTACGGATCTCATCACGGGAAAAGATGGCTAAATTCTGGGAGGAAGATTAGCAATTCCCTCGGCAAGGTATCGATTACTTGCTTACGCAGCAGGATCAGACTCAATGGAGGCAAGTCTAATGTGTGAGAGGAGCTTATCCAGCGTATAGCTTTTCTAACTGCACGATTGACATAGGCTGCATAATAGGGCTGAATGGATCACCTTTAATAGTCACCACGAGCTCCATTGGCGTTGAAGGTAACTTCCGTTTCTCATGATCTATATTGGCCTTTGCGGATGCCAAAATTCCATACCAACAATAAGATCATATTTGCCAATATCCATTATCACCGGCACCCAAGGCAAGCTGGCACCCGATGCTTGCATCTTAAGGTTAATGCGATGGCCATGAGTGTAATCGATCTTACCAGCGGCTAAGGTGGCGGGCTTGATTAGGGACCTCAGCGTTTCAATTTTGCAATACACAGGCCATTCTAGGAGAAACAAAATTATGTGTACTTCAGGTATCCATTAGAATTATGAAAGGCTTCTTGTCTACTTGACCTATGGTGGAAATAACTTGGTGACTTTCGGCGTGCGGTTTCAATGGGCTGCAAGGATATGAGCGCACCAGTGAATGTACTTCGGGGAGCCTCCTCCTCGGCCAGTGGTGTGGACTCAAGGTCATCCCAATCAAGATTCGGCCATGGCCGGTGGGCGTCTGCGTGACATAAGGACAGTGCATGAAGTGCGGGATTGCGTATACACGTAGCATGCCTTATCCGTGGGACTGTTCGAGCCTCTTTAGGAATGAATTTGTAAGAGGTTAGAACTTCTTACCCGACATTATTGATTTATCGGGCGTCTTTGAAGGTGACTTTCTTTTCTTGGGCGTGAATTACATTGAGAGGGTCTGGGCGGGTGAGCGACGCCCTTATAAAGGTGTGTCTGGCGTTTGGGAGTAAGATGTTGGACGTTGGTACTGGCTTCGCGGCGTGTCCTCTTCAAGGCTCAATGCCTTAGCCTCGGCCTCCGCAACTGACTTGGAGTCTATGGCCTTAACCATTCGTTTAATTGATGGGGCCAACCCTTCAATGTAGCCCTCCACCGCCCTCTTCTCATTCATACCCGGCACATATAGCCTCAGGCGCATGAATTCATCAGTGTAAGCACGGGTAGACATACTCTTTTGCTCTATAGGTAAAAGTTTGAATCTGTTGGCATTTGTGCGCACGAGGCACATAATGCGACTTAAAGGCTTTGGCAAACTTTCTGAAGTTGCATCTGCTCCAGATGCTTGGCTCTGGCATAGCCCTTCCACCAAATACGGGCAGCTCCTGTAAGGTTTGTGGTGGCAACCTTCCCTGTATCCTTTTCTGTCATGCCATAGGATTTCCCAAACTCCTTCATCTCATCGAGCCAGGACTCTGCATTCAGCCCACCTCTAGATTTGCCATCAAATTGGGCCAATTTCCTATTTTTCCATATACTGGTTATGGCTGTATCAACCGTTTTACGGTACTCCTTGTCCCGGCGCTTCGCATGACCACCAGATGATGCGGATGACTCAGAGGACACCGAAGTGGCTGATTGAGGAGGTAGCCTTTGTCCTTAGAAGGAACTCCGTCGGCGCTTGGGCGGTGCCTCCGTTGTGCGGGGCATGGGGCCTTGTTGGATGCGGTGGGCTGGCTGTGGTGGAGGACTTCCGTGCGGCGGGGTAACTCCGGTCCATCCTCTGAACATCTTTGCGGTGGGTTGGCATTTAGTACATAAGTCACGCAATTCAACTAATTGCCTCTTCATCAACATAAGTTCTGCTTTCGGGGGTTAGTCTGGCATTGGCGTCTGCCGGTGGCGTTCGTGTGCAAATCTATATTGAGCATAAAAGATATAAAGCGGAATTTCAACAACATCAAGTCCCACAACAAGATCATTTTGGGTGTCTTGAAGTAAGAGTGAATAAGAAGACAAAGAAAAGATTTTGATTATAAGTCAAAACAAGCTGTTACATTGAAGAACTTCTGCTGAAGGTAGTTATCAACTTAAAGTTATATAATACACGGTGGATTTTATACATTGGGTACTTCTTTAGTCACATTGAAGCATAGCAAAACAAAGCTGGGGGTCCGGGACCTAGGGTTGCGTAAAGGGTACAAGATAGAGTAGCGAGCAGCTCTCGGCGTGCGACTCTCACTAACTTGTAGCGAGCCCGAACTGAGCGATAGCGGGTTGGTAGTCGAGGGGTGGGGCTAGCGATGAGGGAGGTTAAAGAGCCTCCTTAGTGCATAGAAGATTTACCCACGGTGATCATTGGCATCCTCAAAGGCTTCATGCACGGTCATGTCCCAATAGTCCCATGTGCAGCGAAGAGTTTGCTTGGATCTTCAAAGGCGGTTCCACGAGGATGTTAACTATTTCCAAGCTTTATCGGTATCATATGGCTCTCCTTCCTCTGCGGGTTCCTCCATCTCATAATCACCCGTCTCGCTCGGGTACTCCCCATATTGTTGGCCCGTAATCACCTTTCGGGAGGCCACTGGATCATCCCTTAGGTATTATGCAGGCGGTGATTCTTTCTTCATATTCCTCAAGTCCCTAAAATGCAAGGCAGCAAGAATAAATATATATACATTGAACAATTGTCTTATACTCAACTTTAAGGGAGAGAAATAAGCATTGAAGGAAAAAGATAATTCAATGGTTTTCAGCAGTGCAAGTAAATATAATAAGATAGTACATAGGTTATGTGATGGCCCATTAAAGGTAATGCCAATCAAAATTACATAAAGCGCATACAATTGTCCAATAAAATCTAGAACTAAAGAATTCGACCCTTCAACATCTCGTGCTTGGGTATCAAACTTCGGGCTCACAGTGGTCTTTGCGGGGGAGTAGCACACTAGGGTTCCTTGATGAGGCGGTGATGAAGCTATCTACGGAGGAACATTTGTAGCCAATGGTGCAGCCAGCGAGACTCATGTTCATCCAAGGCCGATATCGTGGTCAAATCTTGCAATGGCTAGATCCGCGATTTACGGGGGCGATCTCAAGGTTAGGGGCTAACTTCTTATGGCGGTTGTGTGGTGAAAGTGCCACGAGTGCCCATCGGCCGCCTACGCTTCAGAGTGCAATTGCTTTGTAAAAAAGAGAACTTATGCGCTTGTAAAGCCGACAAGAAGAACAGTAATATGGCATTTCAACCCACGAACCGTCCGGATGGGTTGAAGAAGCCAATCCCGGACTCAAGTTACGGGGCGGTTCCTCTTCCATGGCAAAATCTTTTCTCCTCGAGCATCTTGGCCTTCATCACATAGATCCTCCATAGTTGGGTCGTCTTGATCTTGGCGGCGACATCGTTGATGTTGGGCACATGTGGGCCCGTAGCATGGAAAGCGATTGAGGAATTGAGGGCCGGTACCACGAATCATTGGCGGCGTAAGGATAGCGATTGTGCGATAGGCTCAACATCAAAGAAGGCGATAGTTGGCGGTTGGTGTATCTCGACACATAGGCGAATTCGAGAATGTCGATGAAGTCGTTACGACCCACGACAATACTCGGCCAACTCATAGAGGAGATGAGCGTCTTTTGCTGCCCTTATTGGCGATATGCTGATATGCCCATTGAATGTGCTCCGGACAAGTAATCTTGATCCGAACCTTAATAGTAGGAAGGGCTTAAGCGGGCAAGAGCTTGGCCCTTACTCACGAGGTAAAGGCTTTCTGCGGCCAATTTCTTCCATCTTACAAAGTCGGCAAGCTTATCACGCTCATCCTCCTCGGGGATCACGGGGAAGTGGGAACTTTAGCTTGCTCTAAAAGGCGTGTGGGTCAGATCAACATACCTATCCATGATAAGGGCAAGAGACAAAGCGGGCCTCAAAGTATAGCTTCGTTAGAGCCCGCGATCAATAATGGGGCGTGCTTAGCGCGTCGACAATGCCATTAAGAAGATCATAGATGTGGCGGTCATCTCAAACATGTGCTCTAAGATATCCCTATGGAGATAGGGTTGAGGCAGCTCTCGAAAAACTTCTGCTGGGGCAGGATTTCTTCGTCATAAAACTCTAAGAAGGTGTCATAATCAGGGTGTGCTTTCGCATATTGTCGATAAAGGTCGACTCTACACACTGCAACATGGGATCCAAAGGGGTATGGAACACAGGGATCCTTTGCTGCATGCCTCCATGTACCATGCCAAAGCGCCCGGTAGTCCATTCTTCTTTGGGGAAAATAGGAGGAAAAAAAGCGGAAGGAATAAGAAAGTGAATGAAAACCCTAAAGAAATGTCACTTTTTTTAAACTTAGGGCCCCGGCGTTCGGCGCTTGACTAATTATATGTAATTATTATTTATTTATTTATTTATTTATTTTTTTGTTTTCAATATACATATATAAAAAGAAAGAAAATCGTCTGTTGAATAAAGTCAAAACAAGATTTTGTATTATAGGCCGAATTACATTGATACAAAATGTTATTTTACATAATCATGGCCGTTCCCCCGGATCCCGTGCTAATTTGAAGGTTTGATAAGCTGGAATTACCGAGCATGGTTTTGAAGTTCTCTCAAAATAAACAAAGGATTTTTGAAGCATTTTAAGACCATAGGAACTTCACACCCTTAGGAGAATCATAAGATATTCTTAGAGCATCTTTAGGCTTTGGGGTAGGAATATACCATAGGAGCAAGTGTAGACATTAGAACCATAGGAAATGGCAAATGTAGGCATAAGAGCTCATGGGGGGTGGAAGAACTATGGAGCAATGGTGAGGGAAAAGGGGGTGAGGTTAAGGATTTTTTGGGGAGGAGGAAAAATGATGGAGTCCATGATGATATTTTATGGCCATGATAATGTAGGCTCCAATGGTTAAGTAAATGGGTAAGTGGAAATAAGGTTTAAGTATGGAAATGAGTGAGGAGAAGGCAAGATTTTGAGCCATGTATGCGGGGTCTTTAAACTCTATATCTTCAAACTTCAAAGAAATGTCTTCAAATTTCATAACCCAGATTCTCCTGGGAATATTCTTGACTAAGCATTTGATCTCAAATAAAATACCTCTTGTGAACTTTTTTAACTTGAGAACTTGTTGACTTGAAAAGTAAGCATCTCTTGGACCTCCCGTCAGCGTTGGCTACTAAGTCTTCCAATCTTTGACCTAGTCTTCCAAAGTAATTTGACCCTGGATTTAAATGCATAGACCATAATTAGCATGTTGCCCTTTGGGCACAACATCTAAAGCAAAAACAAGAAAATGGCTGGTCCCCTCGACCATATAGTATAAAAGTGAATATAGGGGAGGGTCTTCAACTTGTGCCAAAGGTGCCTAAGTGGTGGAGTGAAAGTGTGAAGTGCAAATGTTGATGAAATGAGTGTGAATGTGGTGATGGAATGATGTGAGTGGAGTGTGGTGAGTGAAAAAAGGTAGGAGTGAATGTGAACATAGCCGAGGTGGTGATGGAATGGAGATGAAAAGAAGTGAGTGTGCAAGTATTGAATTTTGCCAAAACAAAAAATACATGTCTTCTCCTTGACCTTCAAAAATTGCAACTTCTGCTATGGTGGTAAAGATGAATTCAGAGTGCTTTTTCTTCTCTTGGGAATGAAAACAAGAATAAAAGTTTAAATGGAAGGTAGGGCTACTTATGTGAGATGAAAAAATGGAGGAAGAGTGCACGTCATGGAAACACACAAACTAATTAGTCTCAAAACCTTGCAACTCTGCTATGATGGTGAAGGTGATTTTTCGGGAATCTTTGTTAAAGGTATGGAAAGAAAAGAATAGAAGTTTGAGCAGATTGGTAGGAATGCTTTGAGGCGGATGAATAAAAATGGAAGAAGGATGCTGCATATGACACTTGGTAATCATTAGTAACAACCCTTTTCTTGAGATCATTTATGCTTGTTGTTATGCAGGTGGACCATCTATAAACATAAAACAAGATTCCATCTCGATTAACTTTGCACAAGACATTGTCTATCGGCTTGAATTATGCACTTGTCCTTGAATCTCCTTTTATGACTTGGGTGAAGCTTGGAGAGATGATCCCATATTGTGAAAATCTCTAATAGGTTTCTTGCCATCCCTCCCTTGGTACGGATCTCGTTGAGTTGCCTCTAAAGTGTGCCACTTGCAAAGTGAAGTGTCGATGGTAGTATCGAATTCATCTTCATGGTCAAAAAAAATATGTAAAAGGCGGGCAAGTAGAGGCTAGGATTTCGTGCCAAATGCAACTCCTTCTGAGAAATATCATAACTTTGCAACTTACAAGCCCCATCTACCGGATCTTTGGTTTTATTAGTTGCCTTACCAAAATAACAAACCCATTGGGTTTTGCTTCATGCCAAACTTTCGAAACAAATGTCCTTGTCTATTAATAAAAACATGAGAAGCGGCAGACATTTTTCTATGCACGGTGTATCTTTCTTCAAGCGGAACCGTTGTTTACTTACCAAAAAAACTATGGTATGCTTATCACGCAAAAGATAAATTTCGCAAACTATGGCCTTTTTAGTAGCGATTGATAAACTTCAAATGGCGTACTTTCGGATCTGGTTTTCAAAGGTAAGCTTCACATATGGATGAAATGAGAAGAGTCAAAAGCCTCTTGGCGTTCTGAAGTCAGTAATGTGGGGTAGGTATGTCTTGCTTCCAGGACTTAGAAGTTACCTACGGTCGAAAGCAGAATGGGACTCAAGGATATGGGCAAAGATTTGGGATGATATACGTTTCTAAAGGGGCATCATGCCAATAAAAGGCTGTAACGCAGCTGGGATTCTTGGGGAGTTAACTGGCTTTTGGGGCTTCAGTCTTATCTTGAACAGCGGATGTGGTTGGATGCCGCCAAAAG